>JAQIVZ010001977.1:0-25326 GCA_034700945.1 Arrhopalites spinosus
TCAAAGAGTGATCTCACATTTTAACCACTGGTACAATATGTGATCTCAAGTAACAAAAATGTACGAATGTATATATCCCATATACATAGATCACATATTGTACCAATGGCTAAAACTGAGATCACCCGAAAAAATTGAGATCACATATTGTACCCGTGGCTAAATGGCGAGATCACCGAGATCACATATTGTACCACTACCAATTTTTTTGCTTATAATATGATTGTTCTCTATTTGAAGAAGAAAAAAAATTGTTAGTATAATATTTACATGGAGAATATTCTCTGTGGAGAAAAGAGAAGAAAAAAAAAGTTGGTCGTGACCACATGAACCTTCATTTTTTGATCCGTGATTCAACTATAAATAGCTATCCACGGGATATTTAGTTTCCCTCTTGAGTCTATACGTGTACAGAGTACACTGTACTTTGCAATACAAGCGGAAAGGTACACACACACACCGAGAGTTATTAAGAGTTTACAACTGAGAGGAGACTTGGGCAAAAGTCATGCAAAATTAAAATTAATGTTTAATATAAAACATGCACAAGCAGGAGCTTGTCTTGAATGTTTCATCTCACAGTCTCAGATCACCATTTACATGGGTCCTGGTTCTGAGCTACACAGAATATGGAGGAGTTTGAGCTTCTCTTCTTTTTTTTTTACTTTTTCCTCTCTCTCTCTGTTCAAGCGGCGTGGGTGGCTGTGCAGGAGCTACCACCAAATCGATTCCGACTGAAAGGAAGAAGGAATGGCGAAATGGCGGCTTCACACAATAACAACAATGAATTTCTATTTTATTTATTTAATTGCTCATTAAATCCCTCTTTTTTCCATTAGTACACCTGTACAGCTGTACTGTACACAAGGCACAAAGTTAAAAAAAACAAGTCGTGAATTAAATTAGTCAAACGACCAAAAGGAAAAGGGTGAAGAAAATATTAAGAAAAATTTATTTCCCAAGGCTTCAACTTTTTTTTCTTAGTACAAAAATCTAACCTTTTGTACAAAAGAAAATTTGTGGATGATGTATAGATGAGTAATCTAGTTATTACAAACCATTTTTTTCACATTTTTATCGAGGTGTGAATGTCAGAGCGAGGGGAGGGGAATGTTTCATCAAGTCTTAAGAGTAAGACTCTTACATATATTACAGAGCCATAATAAATATACTCACTATCTCCATCTCCTTGTCTACTAGGAGTTATAAGGCTCAAGTATTGAAAAATAGAGAAAAAAACTCGTTTTTTTAAAATTCCCCCTTGTCCCATCCAAGGCATACATTACTACTTAGTATCTCTCTTGTACTGTACAGTGTACAGTTAAAAAAAAAGTGGAGAGAATTTCTCGTGTGGAGATACTCGTCTAATACCTACGCAGTTTTTTTTTATTGTATAATATGCTAATATGTATCATAAATGTGATGTGAAGCGAGAAACGGAGGGAGATAAAAAAAGGTGGGAGAAAAAGAGAATTGTACATATATTACGATGGATTAAATAATATTTAATTTAACATAGTTGGACGGTTCAAGTGTGGCGAGAGAATTAAGGGAGAGAAAAAAGTATTGAGTTTTCAAAATTTTTAACTGGATTCGCGTGTGTGTGCTATATGAGGAAAAAATTGGAAGATTCATGTCATGACAGTGTCTAGCTGTGAGCATTTGTATCTTTTTTTTCTCTTTCATTCTCTCTTTCTTATTCGGGACGAAGGATGATGATGACGACGACGAGAGATAAGACTTTAAAGTATGCCACTAAATCAACGCCCTTTCATACTTGCATAAACAAGGAGATGCCTGTGTGGCGAATGTGAAACACACAGGCGGAACCGAGTTCATACTTCATGGCCCCTCTCTCTCTTGTCATACATAACAATTTCCAGTCTCTTTTATACTTATTTCCCATTATATGTGAATGTCAAAGAGACACACACATACACTGTACAACACACTAAATTATCCATCTCTTCAATGAATCATTATTCACTACTTTTTTTACCTTTTTTTACTATTGTTATCATTATAACATGTCAAATCTCTGTTTCTCCCTCCTCCTCCTCCTCTCACTAAAACTCTGGACAAAAAATGATGAGTCTCTCTCTCTCTCTCTTGTTTGTTGTAAATATCCTCATTAATATTATTTTGTACCGGTAACTATCAAAATTCTCTATTGTTCATTCAATTTTATTGACCTTATTCCATCGGAATGATATGATTGTCACCTCACGTGGAAATCAAGTGGAGTGGCAGTATCTGTACACTCTACCTGTACAGATATTTCATGTGGCAAGCAACATACATGACACATTTACAGTACAATGGAATACATAAAATGGAAAAATGGAACAGTATTTCAAATTCTGGTTTTTTTTGCACACATTTTATAATAATCAGAGTGATTATGATTATTTTTGTTTTATTTGTACAATATATTTTTGAAAAAGTATAATCTCATTTTATCTCTTCATATTTGTTCATCTCTCTCTCTCTCTCTCTCTTTCTCTGTGAATGTATTGTGCGTGTTTACTGGAATGACACTTCTAAACTCTACACCCAAAAAAAGCTATAACGTAAAATAGTCCATAATCGATAAAATACTTATTTTTTTTCTCCTCAATGGATTTTCTTTCATAGAATGAAAATGGATGAAATCGATCCAAAATTGGTTAAACCACCACCAATGCTCTCAATTTTTTACTATCATGTCAGCTGTGTACTCGTACTATATTAAATACGATTGTGATGATGTGTATTAAACTATGCAAAAAAATTGCATATACGCACGTACCTAGATATAATTGTATACACACAAAATATAATTATCAACTTGTGACATAATAATAGATAAACATGTACGCACAAACAGTTCAAACGAATTCATTCCATTGCATGAAGCTAAAGAGTAGAGAAACAAGTAGTTTAATTAAGTATAATTTTACAAAAAAAAACTTCTTTTCTCCCCTTGATGCCATGTCATTCCCCAATTTTTGCACTTTTTTTCACAACCACAAAGAAAAAAAACAACTTTGGGCAATGAATTGATCAGAGTTAAAATATTCATAAAAAAAAGAGCATGAACTAGAAAACTTACACGAGGAAGGAAAATTATATTAAAATTGATATGATTTATCAACAGTATAATGATTAATAATAATAAATAATAAAACATGAGGTTAAATTGAACTCGTCTCCACTGATTCGTCCATAAAAAATATTTCCCATGAAAAATAAAAGAAAAATTCAAGATAAATCTTCTTTTGTTATAAATGTAACCATACTCCCCAGTTCTTATCACATCAATAATAAACACAAGTGGTCTCCATAATTCAAGGATTAATATTTGTAACAGTAGTACGTTAAAATAGTTAAAAAGTGTGAATAATTCAGTCGTAAAATAATGCCTAATGTTCAACTTATCCTTTTGTCTTTTTATGTATGGACAGAGAGAGAGAGAGAGAGAGATGGAAAAACAAATGGTGGAAGGAATTAAAATTCTTTGACAACAAGCCCACAGTGGTTTCCTTCCAAAAAGTAATACATGTACAAAAACAGCCTGTGGTTTTTTTAGGGGGAGGAGGGGAAGTTGATAACACACAGATATAATGTATGTATGTGTGTATATGGGCTGAGAATAAAAATTTTTAAAAAAAAATAATAATAAACTGGAAATGGCAAATGCTTTATTGCTTCCGAGCCTTAAAAGACAAAAACTCTCTTCTTGTTGTTATTCATTCTCATTTTTACTCAATGTGCGCTTTTCTCTTTTTTCCTCTTGTCATGCCATTTCTATTGCCATTGCACAAAATGAGAGAGAGACCAAAAAACAACTACAAAACTAATCCTCACCCTCCTCCTTCAAACTCTTATTAGTTGCAAAGAGTTAAACTATAAGTTGGTCTGTTTAAGAAAGAGGAAGAGAGTTAAAGAACCTGAACTTGTATAATACATTTTTTAAAAAAAAGTATTAACTTGCCTTACAAGTTATCATATAACATAACATGCTTTGCTAGTTGTAGTTGTAGAGTCTCTCCTTTTGTTTATTTGTATGGGTTTTCGTGTTGTGTAGTGCCAGTGGTAGTGGTGTCTCACCATGAAAACTTGTATAATACTTTTTAGTTGAAAAGAAAACCTCTAAAAAAACACATTAAAATACGAGGAAGCTTTTTCTGTGTATAATAACTCAAAAAAGCACAATAATCTTTAAACAAAAAAAAAGAGTGCATGTGTAGTAGAACAAGGAGTAGAGAGGAAGGGATGATAAATATTATTATTATTGCATTTAAAATTAATGGGTGAGCATTCATTAATAAATAATATGTTTTTGTAGTATTATTATCAATACAAAATCCCCCTCCCCCTCCTTGCCTCCTACCACATGTTCCATTCTTTCAAGAACTCAATCGATTGACAGTCAATATTGTCCATTGTCATTTTTTCCCCAATTACATATTATTATAGGTATTTTATTTATAGTCTTGTAGCATGTACAGTTAAGTATGTAATGTTACGTTTAGTGTATTGAAGTACAATTGTTGATGGCCAAATGAGCTTTGACTTTCAAAACTACTCTCCATTTTTATTTTTTAAAATTATATTATGCCCCAGTGTAAGTATTATAGTACATGGTACACATGCATGGTTTGAAAAAATTAATAAAAGTTTAAATGTCAGCTTTCTCCTGTCGTAAAACTTTTTTTTTGAGTTTATTAAATCAAAAAAATTCTATTTTTAAAATGACTCGCCTATAAAACATATTTTTTTGGAAAGACAACTCACTAGAGAATAATAAAAAGTTTTGAAATTTGACATGTCAAATCATATCAATTTTTACAGGCATTTAGTTTGCCGTGTTAAAAAGAAAAAGGATTTTTTTGACAGTTTATGATTGTTATTTAAATTAAATTTAGCAACTGAGTCGTAGCAGAGTTTTTTTTGTGTAATCAAAAAAAGAAAAAAACTAAAGTGACAGAACAGAATGGCGAGGTTTTAAAAAAAAGAGGAAGAAATTTATGTGCTAATTTATTTATATTGAAGACATAATGTGAAATGAACTGACCTGTAAAATGTTTACGTCCCCTCTTTCTCCAACGACTCTTGTCTTATTTACGACGTTCCCTCAATAAAAAAAACGCTGTCACGGGAATTGTATGGTGAGAAGTGATGAGGAATCTCAAAATTCTTCTTTTTTTTGCTCTCCACAAAAAAAGTTGCGAAACAGTTGTGAGTGTGGTAATGAAATGACGGAATTTCGACAAAAAAAACCAAGTGAGGACGATGGACGCTAGGCCAAGCCTTGTCAAAGTCACTGAATGAATGAGATTTTTTCAAAAAAGAGAGAAAAAAATTGTGTACGTCAACAAGACAAAAACTTGGACTGTTTTACTGGAGAACTGACGACGATGACTGAGATGAGGAAGACGTCGTTGAAATCGATGTGATGTGAACTGTGTTCCTATTGATACTGGGATGGTGTTGACCCACAGATTCGCACACGCTCGATCCTTTCGTTCATATAATTTTCTATCTCTCTCTCTACTGTACGTATGGATAAATTTTTTTATATATATAAATCCAAACTTTGTATTATATAAGAGGAGAAGATAGCGCAGCTTTTTTGTTCACTGTACAGATACACAGAGAGAGAGTCAGTAGCAGTAGGTTGGTTGTAGGCAGAAGCAGATTCACTATACACAAGTAAGCTTTAATGTCAGGCTGAGATCCACGAATGAACGAACGAGTGAACCAACTGTAAGGACTCGACAATGGTGAAGAAGACAGCTACGCAAAATTTCTACACCATATCCCATATAAAACTGTTATGCTTCTCTTGGCAAGTATAAAGTGGAAGCCTGCACTTTCGCTTTGCGCTTCTCCGTATACTTTTGCCTTTGCTTTTAGTTAAGAGAGAGAGAGAGAGAAGAGTTTTGTATGGAGTCAGCAGCAAAAGTTTTTTGAGTTGAAGCTGTGGGTTTGAACTTGGAGTTGAAGCAGAAAGCAGGCAGTATAGTTTTTTTGGACTGGGGACAAACTGTAGAGAGAGAGAGGGAAACTTTCAGCTTATGTAATAGTGGCTACACGGGATTTTTCAGATACATTTTCTCATCTAGTTTGTTTCTAGCCGCATGCGTTTCATATCATTTCATTTTCCTACAAGGCAAGGTATATTCAGTCAGCACCCTCGATCTCTAGAATAAGAGATAAAGTAACGTGGCGTACTTGACTATGTATGATATTTTAATATATTATTTTCTCTATGCAACTTTTCACAACGCTTTTACGTCTTGGGTTACAACACATTGACTCTCTCTCTCTCTCAAAGTCAAAACTGAAAATACTGTACTCTACTCTATTCAGGATGAAGGTGTGCATTTTCGACTCTTTTTTTTGGGAGCTGCCAGTATCAAGCTAAACTGGAATGCTTCACTATGTTGACATACAATTCAATCTATTACTTGCAACTCTCTCTCTCTCTCTCTAGAACCATCACTTGCCATACTTTCCTGTCAAACTTTTTCGTCCTTGCTTGTGTACATTGGAGTACTTGGTACTTTGGGTTTTGTAACGTGTGTGTGTGTTTATTTGTAAGTGTGTATACTCAATACTCAAATTATGCTCCACCATCAACGTGAAAGCTCCAGCTGTTGGTTTTTGCTTCTGGCAGAGTACATATAAAAAAAAGAGATAGGTGCTAAATGTACGCCCTATGCAAACACTTTATTTTCTTTCATGCCATTATTTTCTATAGTTTCATTTTTCTCTCTAATTTCATCTCTTTTGTTTTTCTGTTTACTTTGAAAAAAAAATAAGGATTTATTGTGTGTGTGTGTATTTTTTGCACGTGTCATGACATGACCCCTTTGATTATTACTTTTAGTTTTTGAAAAACTTGGAATTTTAAGATTAAAATCTACATACATTTCTTGACATGAAATCAACTCGATTAATTTTTTTTTTCTCCATTTAATTTATATATCGGATCGTAACTCGTATTAAAAATTTGTCTGGGGTGGTCTTCAACGTCAAAATTGGCGGCTTAATGTATATTGAAAAAAAATGTTTTAAATACTTTTTTCCAGTAAATAACATGCATCATCAACTCAATTTAATTATTACTCTCCCACCCTCTCTCTCTCTGTTTTTTGTCTCTGGTAAAAATGAGCAGATGCCATGTGATGGTTGGTTAGAAATAAAATAGTAAGGCTCCTCCTTGTTTGCAAAAGTATATACATGTAATTAGTACATGTTGTCAATTAGCGTGTTGAATGTATAAAACATTCATGAGCGTTGTGACCTCAAAGCTGTCAATAATTTTTTTTAGTCCCAGCACGCACAACTTCATTAAGACTATGAGATGAGGATCATCATCAAGGGAGATTGATGCTCTTCATCTCATGATTAAGAGTCTACACCAAAATTTATAATATATATCTATCTATACGACAACATGAGAGTCGAGACTGGCCAATTTTTGAATTTTTTGGGACAGTGATGATCCCCAACTTAATTTATTGATGATATAATGGACCATCCTCCATCTTTTTCTCATTTCAACTTGTACGACACGGAGAGAGAGAGAGGGACAGAAAGAAGGAGAACGAATTTTAAAAAATTGCTCATCATCATACACTTCCCCATTAAAAACTATGCATAATATCTGTCTATACATGGACTCCATAAAAAATTGCATGAGCTGACATCATTTTTTTAAATACTTTTGCTTAATAATTCTTTCTGACATTTCCACTTGAATTTCCTACTCTGTTGGAAATAAAATGAAATGACACTAAACATATTTAAAATGTAATAATTAAAAATTAATTCATAAAATTCAAATCCTTTATATAGAAAATTATTATTACTCTGAAAATCAATAGTCATAAGGATTCTAGTCTCGAATTCTCTGACTCTAAAATTCCACCATTCAATTTAAAGTAGTCACATATATTCGCACAACCCACAGTAAAATCCTTACGAATCTCTCTCTGTCTTTCTCCAGTTATGCCTTGATCGTTATGGGTGTACGTGTACATGGATCTTCACCTTTATTTCATTGTAGAGGAGGAAAAGGTTGCATAAAGAAGAAAAAGAGCTAAGGCTAAAAGATGACTTTGACATTTTAAATCGTGCTCTTACAAAACTCGAGTCCCGCACGTTTTATGCACACTAAGCCAACTTACATGCCAATTTACATTATTTACTGTATAAACCATATATATCTGTAGGTACGAGACGACTACACACACAATACAAAAGACTAGCTGGAGTTGGAGCTATCTGTGTAGGTATTACATTACCTAGCATGGAAAATTGTATGAGAATCCTTGTATGTGTGTTGTCTAAACCAAATTGACTATTTTATGTTTTTGGTGTTGTAGGGTATTTGATGGTGGCTTGTGTAAAAGTGGAATTTAATATTGATGCATGAGAAGTGCAGGCAAAGTTGAAAGTATAAAACCACAAAGAAAATGAGTCCCGTCCACTCTCTCTCGCTCCCCTCTCATACAATTTTAATCAAATTCAACTTGAGCTCAAATATAATACCAAAGGGGAAATGTAATACTCAAAAGAAAGACAAAAAAAGAAAAAAAAGAGAGAGAGAGAAAAAAAGTAACGTCAGGGTAAATATTTTATCATTCTAACAACCCATCTAAACTCTAAAACTTGCTTCTTATAAATTGAGGATAGAAAAATCAACAAGAAATAAAATTAAGTAAATAAATTTTTAAAAAAACACAGATACTCATACTACCCAGATAGGGCTGGTCATTATGGACAGGAAAATGAAATCTAATCGATTTCATATGAATTGAATGACACATTATAATTATGAGTACGATATGTAGTATGTACCCTCAAAAAAACTTGAATCATTGTTTTATGTAACGATTTCAGTTTTCTACGAGTATGTGTTAAATCTTTATTATATATTATTAAAAATAATAACTAGACATTGAAGGACATTCCTCTCTCTTGAGATTTAAAATTACACGCACAATCCCATTCCCATTGATATAAAAGAAAGGATTTTATTTTTTCCTCAAAAATCAATACCATTTGTAAGCTCAAACGCACATGTAAAAAGTTACGATTGGATGTAGCCATAATTACATATATGCCATATTGTACATGACATACATGTACATGTACTTGTATGCATGTGCTCTGGTTTTCTGAACTCTGACTCACGTTGCCTCTTAAATTTAGTTTTTTTTTCTCATCTTGTTCTCTTTCTCCACATTATCATGAACATGTCAGTAAGATTATATGCATGAGCTGAGAGAGAGAGGAAGGAGAGAAAAAGTATAAAAGCTTCTTACATTCAAAAAACCATCTCAAGTAGTTTTTATTCAGATTGAGCTCCAAAAAAGACAACCAAAAGAGTTACACTCTTGTTATATATTTACAAAGGACTACAGAGAGAGAGAGAGAGAGAGAGAGAGAGACTCTTGGAAAATTATTTTTCTATCTCTTCAGGTATTCCTATTCCTATACATGTAACTCTCTTCCATGTCAAAAGACTTTAAGCCTTGAGCTGGAGTGAGTTTTTGAAAAGGTGAAGAAGAAAAAAAAGTTTCACAATATCTGAATTGCAAATGTTATATGGAGTATACGAACATGGTAAAATAATACAATTCAATCATAAAATTTATTACATGAAATGTATTTTTCTCCTTATTGTGCTCCTCATTTTTTTTTCTCCCTCTTTAAAATATTTCAAGATTCAAGACAAATGTAAAAAGGCAAGACAAGGGTAAAAGGCAGGGCACTGGCACTATGGCTGTGGATGACTTTGGTTTTGAAATTTCATTTTAAAATTTTTACACTATAAAAATTGTGTGTCTGTGTACACTGTACAGATGTACTTATGTATGAATCAACCCTCAACACTACTTTTTTCAGTTTCATCTCATCTTCTCTTGTTATTGCATGACGCTGCCCTTTTTTCATTAGATTATAGAATTTCCAAGCCTTTAGGGGCTCTACAATTCTTAAGGCAATTCCAAATCCAAACAGGTGATACATATTATAATAAATGTATAGAGATGTGAGAGAGAATCAAATCATCACGTCAATCCTCTTCCTCATCATCATCTCATTTTGAGCATGGCCACATCAACTCGTGTCCTAATAAAACCAATAGAATAACATTACATTAGTAAATATTTGCACATTTACTCTTATTATACATTTAGTCAACATTACCATGCAAAAAATGAGAGAGAGAGAGAGAATTTTTTTTATAAATACTAAATTCACATGGGCTAGTCACGAGTGACAAAAAAAGCATTTTTATTTATATTTACTCTGTATGAAATTTCTCAGAATTTGAAAATTTTATGGAAAGAGGGGGAGAGAGTAAATGAGAAATGAAGCGCCAGACGACTATAAAATTGTAATCATAAATGCCATCAAAAAAAGCTTTTTTTATTGAGGACTGAACATAGTTAATATGTACACTAATTTTGACTTTCACCATTCATCAACTCACCTGTTCCTCCATCAAATCGATTTCTATTTAAATAAACTTTTCCTTCTCATGCACTAGGAGGGGGAGAGACCCTGAATGAGACCCGAGTCCCGGACAATTTCTATACAATTCTTCCGCTCACAATTAATTCCTTTCCTAGTTTTACCTTTCCCCATTCCAAAAATCCTCCTGTCTATTTATTTCGTTGGAGAGGGGGACCAATTGAACAATAAATATATATCTGTACATAAGTATATTGTGACAGTGTACATTTGTGCGTATATCTGGATCTGGCTATGGTGTGTGAATTGGCAGCAAAGCCATAATAATAACTATACAACTATCAACGACTCGAGCACACGATTCACGAATTGTTATTAATTGCCGATAGGCCCATGTCGTTTAGGCGACGATTGGAAAAAGACAATTATATATTCTCTGTCTCTCTCTCTCACAAAGATTCAAATGTAATCTATTCTATCTATAGTCCATTCAACATCATGTGATATGTGACTATAAGTAGAAATGTATCAAAATACCACAATGGATAGTGTAAGTATATACCCTTGAAAATAATGACAATGACTCGAGGGGGGAAAGTCATTGGGACATTGCTGCATTTTGGCTTCTTTGGCAATAGTCAACTATTTAAATGACTTGAAGCCCACACTTTTGTCTTGTTTCCTATATAAATTAAATTGACGATGAAGCAAGAGGGGGAGGAGGAGGGGTATACTTAACTTGGACGTTGAGTCCTTATCTGTATACAAATTCTTGGTTAAAATATTATTGTCGCTTGTGTCATGAAGGAAATTAATGTTTGAGAATGACTCTATGATATACACAAGAGAATGGGTTCATCTTTGGATTTATTTAAATACATGGAAGGATGTTGGGATGTTGTCAACGGGTTTAGAAAGAAAAGAGACACGAAAAGTAGAGAGAGAGAAATTCTAATTACTGCGTCGTCAGTTGACGCTAAATAGTCTGTTCAGCCTCGGATAATGTAAACTTGAGCGTGCCAGAGAGACAGTAGACATAAATGTCATAGGTCTTATTGTGTACATCTACACACAATGTATTTGTCTGTATCTGTAGGTATTACAAAGTTTAGAGTCTAAAACTGCCTAGTACAAAATATATCTGTAGTTACGACTCCTAGGAGAAAGGAGCCAGGTCATATACCATGAGAGACTGTCAAAGCACACACAGAAGAGAAACAAAACGGTGTAAATGTCATGTAAAATTATTTGATGATGATCACGATAAAAATTATATGGTAGAACAAAAAACCCATAAAGCTGTATGTAAACTACGTTATAAGTACAGTCAACTTGAAGTAGGAATTATATATGTGTACAAAAAAAAAGTTTATAGAACCACAAAGTTTTCCTCCCTGAATCTGTGAATTGAAATTTAAGAGGTCACTTTAGACACAACGTGTTATAACATGGAGCTAAAGCTGACATGATATATGTAAGGTAAGAGTATTTGAACTTGAATAGGTTACTATGTGTGTGTTGTAATATCACATAGTTGAATGCATCTTATCTTTTGTCCTTTTAAAAAAAATGCTCTCACATGAATCCATAACTAAAGTAACTCTTACGTATAAGGAGAGAAAGAGTATCAAGTGGTAATACCACACTCATCCTCCCCGCCATCCTCCTCTCACTAAAGTGATTGTGATGTAATATTGTTGAAACTTTGAAAGCTCAAAGACATTAGGCGGGTATAGAAGCCTACTGTGTTCCACCAAATTGTCAAATCCACAAGAGATTTACATTGAGACGGGAGAGAGAGTGAAACGTAAAACTTTTATGCAGGTGCTGAGAGACACCACGAGTAAACTTTGAGACATGTTTTTGTACGAGTTTTTTTTCTCCATTTACAGAAAGTGGCCTTAATATTATTGTATCCTAATGTGATCTTCTTTTCCCTTGGTGTACCTACATCTCTGTCACTTTTCCCCTGCAGTTCCTTGTATTATACAGATATGACCCAGCTAAAAATTCCAAATTATTTCAACTCTTGATCTGATGATGATGAGTCTCATATCAAGTGTGGGTCACTTCCATTTTTAGATGTATAACATGTTTCTATATATAGAGTTCAAATATATTATGTTTTATATGTTAGAGTACAATGGAAAGATTAAATTAAATGAGAAATGTGATAGAACAAGTTTCATAAATTTTTAGGGGGTCACATAATCTAGGTTTATTACATATTTTGTCGTTCTGGGTGGTGTTTTAAAGCCATGATAATGTTGAACTAAAACAAAGAGAGATGGGCTATTTAAATAAAATATGTATTAGGTAGTCAACCTAATCTATACATATACGTCTGTACTTACATGTACAATGTAATTACTCTTCCAAATATTATGAAAGAATTTTTGTTTATATACAACTTTGAATCCCCAGAGTATAAGCTTGGGGACTCTCCATATTTTATACATTAAATTATATAAAAGAGGCTATCTTACAATAGAATCGAAAATTATCCATATTTGTTTAGTGTAGTTACTAGTTAGTTGTCCTTTTATTTAAAATGGAGTGTGTAGTTTCATAAAGTCATCATCCTGCTGAAAATGGTATTTTCTAAGCCCATTTTACTTGATTGACTACAATGATTTTAGTATTTAATCTAATGTAGACTACTATGGAATATATAATTTGATACAAATATACCTGAAAAGATTTTGCATTCAAATTATGCAATGCTTTATTAAAATATTAGGTACAATGGAATGGAGAAGGAGAAAAAAAATTACTTTAAAATTTAAAGAAGAAGAATTTGTTTACAAATGGAGCATATTGTAAAGGTGGTTGGAAGGAAAATGTATGCAAATAATGCAGCTGTGAATAAACAATAAGTTTATTTTCCACAGTGTTACTTGCTAATATTGTAGAACCCATATGGGAAGCATTATGTTGAAGAATACAAGTTCATCCTTTAAATCCCCTCAGTTGCTCCTTATATTTTATTGCACTTCTCATACTTTTACATTTATTCCTTACCCCGTACTGCTACTTGAAAAATGAAAACAAAATTCCAGCATATAAACATGTCTTGATTAGTTTATATGGATCAAGTTGTGTTCAAGTGTGTACAAATATTATATGAAATATACTTTCAAATGAACATTGTATTTTGTATTGCTTGACTGACTTAAAAGTTGCTTTAGACAAAAACCTGGGCACTCTACAAACTGTATTTGTAGAGAAAAGAGAACACAAAAGAGAGATTGTACGAATTATCCAATCAAAAAGCTTAAGCTCAAGGTATTGCATAATGTATATAAATGAATTCAATTTGACTGACATTTATAATGTTTCCTCAAGCGTACTATGATTAATACAAAGAATAGTATAGGATGAATATTATGAAATTTCATAATATGAATACATTGACTATTAGGTGCATAAACACAACATTAACATTTATACAATCATATATGTAATGTACATAATACTATTTAGTTATTACTTTTTCCCTGTGTACAGTGTGTACGAAATGAACTTCTTGATATGGGAGAAGTACACACACACACGTGTGTAGTTGTATAGTGGGCACGTTGCTCTTTCTCATTTCACTGTGGAAATGTCAGTGGAAGAGCCATAATATTATTATTTACATATATCATATATAATAGTATTATTGTATCACAATATGTAGAGTTGATGAAAGTAGAAGGTGGATGAGCTCATGCCACAGATAGATACTGTCCATACCATGTTTGATTGTATTAACAACTTCTGGACGAACTTTACCTTCAAATGGCTATGACTAGAACAGTCATTATATTTCCAAAAGGAAACTTTCATATACCTAACATCTTGTACATTTCTAATACTAAAATCTTTTCTAAAGATGGCTGAATTTAAGCACAATGAACTGGCAAGTTTCATTTTTTGATATAAATTTTATAGGATACTTAATTATCATTTGTAAATATTTGTAGATTTGGTGATTAGTCATTGATCAACAAGAAATGAACCTCATGAATTCTAGTAAATGAACTACAACAAAAATATTCAAAATTATCTCATCGTTAGAAATTAAAGTTTAATTTATTGGACACAAAGTTTACGATCCAACTTTTTTGTTTCAACCTACAGAGATATATACCGGATACATAGCGTCGGATTAAGGGCGTATACTTTAATAATCTACAACTATAATATATGCTAATGCTGGGAATACAATGCGGCGAGGAAATTATTAGACGCTATCTCAACTCTTTATGTTGTCGTGGTCTTTAGTAGGAGTTTCAACTTATTAAACCTGGGATGAGCTTCATATAAATATGCGAGTTTCGCACAGTCGACATGAAGAGTGTTTGTGGGGGAAAAAAAGACTACAAATTATTATGTAGGATTAAACCGAAATTTCCTGTCCATCATTAAAAAACCGTGCATAATTTATCTTTCTTGAAATTAGCCATTGTGCAATTAAAATTGTAAATTATTAATACTAAACTGGACTAATTTCTATTGAAATCATTTAATTTTCTAAAGGAAACAAGGCAGATACATGAATTTTTAATTCGCAAGTTTTAAATTAAAAACAATCAACCAGAAAAAAAATTATTGTCGGAGTACCTTAGATACATAATAAAAAAATTCAGTCGAAGACTCATTGGTTAAACAGTCAGGTAGCAGGGCTCCTGTAAAATACGCACAAAGTTCTCACATAAATCTCAGAAACAGAATTTTAAAATGGATGGGCCAGTTAGAACACAAAACTATACTTCACAAGTTGGCAATGGTTTGAGAATCTCAATGTACGTTATAATTTCGCATGACCATTCAATGAATTAATACTCACATCAAGCTTAAACTACCTAACTCAACATGTCTGTAGTTTAAATAGTTGTTTGATTGAAAAGAAAAAGAAATTAGTCTCGTTGCAATAAAGTACAATTCTTTTATTTGAAAACTCATTTTTTCCAAAAAGTTACCAATAAACTTAGACACTGTAAAATAAATAATTATTGTAGTTACATTAGGCGATGTTTAGTTTACTGACATTAAATAACAGCACAAAAAAAATTCTGCCTACAATCGCAGATAACATCAATAACCAAATGACTACATATAAGATATATTCAAGTAAATCTAGTTATTTCAAAGACTCTTTTGGAAATCCCTGCATGAAACAATGATGTAATGTTACAATAATCTAAGATTTATAATTTATAAAGTAAGTTTTACAAAAAATTATGCTATTCAAAACTTGCGATTCAATATTAGAAGTGTTTTATATTTCTAAATTATGGTATTTATTAAGTAGTAGGTACTTATATATTAGTTTTGACGTTAACAAAAGTATAATAATACTTCCTACACAGTACTCTCTACACAATACATGTTACAAAAGTCATCAAAATTGTTAACTTTTTAAATAGTTTATAAGTTTGTTTTCTTTATCAAGCCTTTGTAGTATGGCTTTACATGATAAATTATCTTTGATAATGTTCACCACCAGAAACACTGTATTGTAATTTAATTTTTGAAATAGACAAAAAATGAGAGGTCAATTTAGCTACGCGTATACACAACGTACGTAAGATCAAGACTAATAAAGTCTTGTTCAATTATTGAACGTAATTTACTGGCACGATGGCTTCTGATTAATGTGATATATAAGAATAGCTACTATAGGAGAAAAACTCGTAAGAAGACAAAGTATCATCTATCATCTAGTGTGGTAATAAAGTGATAGTGTAGGAATATTCAATAATATAATAATGGACCTCATTGAAAATTTAGAAAATGAAAAGTAAATGGTACATATTACAATTTATTCACTACCGACAAAGAGTCGCATCGATTTGATGAAGAGAAGGAAGAGCTAATTTAATTCGTCGACGGTAGTTGGGATCCTTACCACCCTAAAATAAAGCATCAAACAAAGTAAAATTATATAATTGATAAAGCTCATTTAATAGTACAGAGACTAAAAATTTTGATCCTTAAAATATTGAATATTTATTATAAAAGCAATGCATGACTCGGCACAACAACATTAAACAAATTACAAACCTGCCAGAGAGGATTTCGCTCCAAGTAAATGGTCTCAAGATTCATATGTCTTAAATTCTCTAATTGACTCCAGTCTTCCAATTTATTATCGTTGAACTGTAATTAAAAAAAAAGTTTAATAAAGTACCCCAGAATAATTAAAAATTCTTTCACTTTATGAATATTTTTTCAGTATTTTAATAGTATTATTAAAATTAAATTAATAAATATTTTACCCAAAATTCTGTAATATTTTTGTTATTTTCCAGATTCCCTATAGATTTGATATTATTTGCTGCCACATCCAGAGTTTCTAGATTAACAACCTTATCGAGACCTTCAATAACTTGCAGTCCATTATCAGAAATGTAGAGTTGTTGTAAATTTACGAGACAGTCAAAACCTTCCAGCTTCACAATTCGGTTACTTTGAATACTCAATATTTCTAATTGTGTCAATTCATCTAAATTCTCTAATTTAGTTATTCTATTCTTCCCAAGGTACAGTTCTCGTAGTTTTGTAAGTGACTCAATGTTTTCTATCACCTATAACAAAAAAAAGACATTCAGAACATTGTTTTTAATCCAGTTGACAGATACCTTATTTCTTAATTATTTTAATTGTCGTAATGTACTCATCCTTTTATAATCATTTATCATTGATAAACGTACCCTAATTTTATTGTCACCCAACTCTAACAGTTCCAGATTGACCAAATGCTCAATATTTTCAATCTTTGAAATTTTATTGGCTGGAAGGAAGAGTTTCTTTAATTTGGTCAACCTGTCCAAGTTTTCAATTTTACGAATTCGATTGAAGGACAAATCCAATGTTCTAAAAAACATTCTCAAGTAAATAAACGACTCATAATTTCGTACCTAATGAAAGGATAAAAAAATGTGTATAAAGTTAAAAATGATTAATGTCAACTCACTGCAGATTAACGAGTGTATCCAAATTTTCAATAACGGTAAGTTGATTATCATACAACTCCAGCTCACGTAGGGTTGTGAGAGTATGTAAATTTTCAATCTTTTTAATAAAATTCCAACGAAGGCACAATGTTTCAACCCTTTTGAGCACTTCTAATCCCTCAATCTTTGCAAGTCGATAATGATTCAAATCAACATCTTCAGCTTCAGAATCCAAGTCCAAGTCCAAAGGTTCATCCGGTTGTTTTGTGTCATTCTGTGCTATGGACAAGTCCTCTTGGTCAGCACTATCTGATTGAACTTGTACTATTTTTGGACCCGTTGCTTCTGCTGTTGTTGTTGACAGAGAAGAATTCTCTTGTTTATTCAAAGTCTGAGGTTGTTCTGCTGTTGTTGTGATATTAGTTGATGAGCCACTTGCAGAATCTTCTTCCTTGTCGGACCCAGGCATGTTGCCGAATCTGAAATTTTAATTGACATGTTTGTCAAACCTGTATAAATATATACATCAATAATTACATGAAATATTAATGTGATATTTATTTATGTACCTGAATTTATATGCCTGTATTTTCCCTTAATTACCCGTCTCTTCAGAGAATAGTTTGTCCACCAAAAAATTATTTTTGACGAAAATCCAAATCCAAGAGCCAGCCTCCCATGTGGCTTCGTATGCAGTCAGAGGTGGGAAGTGTAAAATGAAATAATTTTTTTTTGATCAACTTGCTGATATTTAAATATTTATTTCAATTTTGTTGGCCAAAATGGCACTCGTCATGAAGACGACGATTAGACCAGGAATTATTCGACAATTAAAGAATCCTGCTCTACTGGGTCAACATTGTGACCTGTGGAACATTCGTGTGGCTACACTTACTGGGAAGGCGTTGAGAGTAGATAATCCTGAAAAAGTAAAACCGTGGAATTACAAAAGTAAATAATAAATAAACCAATATTATTGAATTATTAAAAATATAGCATTATTATTAAATAGTCCATGAACTCCAAGATCAGTTAATTAACAATTGTTTTGATTACACAGGATGGGGATACCGTAATCCAATGGCTTTTTTTGATGGAACTACGAAGCGATTCGATATGAATACCCGTGTCATTTTTGTGGAAGGTTTACCAGCTATTGGAAAATCAAAAGTTGCAGCAGCCCTTGCAGATGATTTTGGCATGAAATATTTTCCGATGCCTACCATGGATTATTTGTACATCAATAGTTATGGATATGACATGAGAGTTATTGATGACCAGTTACCAAAGGAAGCCCAGTCATACGATGAGAAAAAATTTCTGAAGGTATGATGTCCAGGACATCAAGTCCTTACTGATCATAAATGATGGTGTACATTTTAATATTGTGTAATGTGTATTGTATGTTTAGTGTGTAATTTTGTCGTTGTAAAACTTGGTAATTTGTTTTAGGAGCCTCATCATCCAAGTACTCCGGTCCTACCTTTTGGGTTGTATGAAGTGAAACTTTCTCAATACATTGATGCTTTAGTCCATTTATTTAACACTGGTCAAGGTGTTGTTCTTGAAAGATCCCTGTACACTGATTTTATTTTTGCCGAAGCCATGTTTAAATTTGGATATTTAACGAAATATGGTAAGCAATGTAAAGGACGATTTACTAATTGTTTTATTGAGCATGGAAAGAAAAAAATGATGTCTGTAATATTTTGCGTATTCTTTAATAGAGGTTGACGGTTATCACATAATGAGAAAAAAAACAATTACGGAAGTTATGCGACCACATCTTGTAGTTTATTTGGATGCCTCTATTGACACTGTACTAGAAAACTTTAAGAAGCGTGGGCATGGGGAAGAAAAAGTATACAATCGACAATTCCTCGAACATGTGGACGAACTTTACAAGAAGAGAGCTCTAGTGGACATGGACAGACATGCCCATGTTCTTGTATATGACTGGAATAAACCAGGAGATGTTGAAACTATGGTCGAAGATATTGAAAAAATGGATTTTGAAGGAGCTGATATTCATAGTGAAAAGATGAAGGACTGGAGATTGATGTATGATTTCGACTACTGTATGTACAGGCACAAGTATGTTTTCTACACAACATTTAAAATCTTAGTAAAACTAATTACAATTTTTTTAAAATTGTATAGTAATAGATATTACATAATAGTCATCGACAGTGAAAAAATAAGCTGAAAATCATCATGTTAATTTTTATTATACAAAAGAATTTTGACTTGTATTTATTTGGTAGAGCAATATAAAAGTTTGAAAATATGTTTATGTACCTACTTATTCCTTTCTGAAAATTGTTTAGGTACAGCTATTGGAAATCAGTCATAATGAATAGACTTCAGGTTCCACTCTTGGATTGTCCCCGATTGTACTTGGATACTGCAGGAAATAATGCACTTGACGCTCTTCTTGAGGTAAGTCCCCTTTTTTACATGAACCTAACACATGTTAAATACGTAAATATACATCATGTTGTTATTCTTTACAAATTACAGTAATATTTTTCGCTACTGATTACTCATTACATAGTGTAGTTTCTATAAAAGTATAACTTATGATTTTATTAAAGAATTCAACAAAAAAATTTTGTGTTCTCATTTTTAACAGCGTCCAGGAACGGGATGGCAATATGCAAAAGGCCATAACGCTGACATGGGCGACACAGGCTTTTGGCACAAACTTTCATGGACACCAACAACAGTATCAGAGTGCCTACCTGAGTATGTGACAGAAATGTTAATAAAGAAAAGCTTAGCAGCAGACCCATAGGTGATAAGACAACGTAGCCGATTTTTTGAAAAAAAGAGTACATATAGTAATGTTAAATTTTATCGCCATGTGTTATAATTAATTACCTATTTGAGGTTCGTCGTCGATTTGTAATATCCCTTACAAACTCAAAATCTTCGCAGTCATCATTTTTCTCTTGTAATTATTAATTTGTATATTATATTAAATATCAAAGAATAAAAGTACACCATTATGTGATCAGTTGATGTAAAATTACCTAATTAGTACATGCGTGTATATAAAAATCATATTATTATTTAATTATAATAAAAAATAATCTACAACATAATTTAATACATAAATATAAATATTCCAAGAAAAATTTACAATCAATTCCTTTTCATGTTGCACTATACTATAGCTTACTGTAAATCATAAGATATTTTATATTAAACAATTTGTTTAATATTTTCCATTCAAAGAATCTTACAAGATGACTTGAAAGATAAACTTATGCTAACTACAGTACAATCAGTTGAAAGTCAATTGTTGGGTCGCCAATCTCATATAAAGTACACTTGGCTACAAAAAATATTAAAGACCCAGGACTAGTACATACATACATATGGGTTCATAGCTCAAGTCTGATATATGTATTATTTGGCCTTATGTAGGACGAGCGAGAATGGATATAGTTTTACAACGAGGCGCTTTATAACAGAAAAAAAGGAAGGGGGAGAAGTTACAGCTGCAAAGCTCATCGTCAGTTGTATTTTGGTTTCTCATGAAGAACAAGCTCGAACGGCTTGTTGAAGGAAAATTTGTGTGTGTGTATCAGACTACAAGGACAAAGACCGAACCATAGTACATAAAAATTTAAAACTTAAAAATCTATCTATATTGGTGTGTAGGACCCTAGTTATATTTATGCTCCATGTTGGAGTTGGTGAGAGTGTGAGAGCCTGTGAGTGAATTGAAAAAATATTTTTTTCAAAGATTTGTGATAAAAAAGTGCTGGAAAAATAAAAATTATTGGATCTTTTCATGTTGGTAAGTACACTCTGAAATTACATTGTCAAGAAATAAGAGTCTGGTCCCGTATGTACGAGTATGACATGCGGTGCCCAAGCCAGGGGAAAAAAGACAGAGAGGATGGAGGATGTATTTATTCTGTGTCAACCAAGTTGACTCAACTTTGGTTAACGATTACTTTTAACTTTAACTTGTATTATTATTATTGTAGACAACACCAAGGTCTCTAAACTAAACTCTTTTAAAAAACACTAATATCTTTTTCCTTTCCCCTTTTATTTTATTAGTGTAAACTCTCTTTACTAGTCTTCATCAAAGTCCACAAAAAGCGTGAAATTTTCCAAGAGGAGCATTCATTTCGAGATCCATGTTATAAGTATCTGTAGTAATAATATCATATTATTATGTTTCTCTTCTTTATACAACAAAAAAAAAGTTGTAAGAGTATTAAAGCTATATAAGCAGAAGGGGTTTTTTATACACTTTTTCTCTGTCCATTCCATCACCAACATAAGAGGAGGATATGTATTCCAGAACCTACGGTTCTTCTTATTTTTTTTGTTACATGTTTCTTCTTTCTTATATATTGAAACTTTCTTGAAAGTATACACGATGCTTCTTTTATACTCTTTTTTTTACAAGAGCAGCAAGTTGTATGTACTACGAAATCTCGAGATGCATTTTTTTTGCTACGGTGTTTGCATTGCTTGTCGGTCGGGGTTTTTCTTCTTTTATTCATTGTCAGTTTTTATCCGGTTATATCTTTTATAGCTTAAAATTGGATTTGCTGAGAAAAAACAACTGAGAGAATAGGCATGGTGGTTGGTATTAATAACAAAAGCTTCATTTCCAAATCTCTCTCAAACTACATCGGTACTTATTCATATTGAAGACCATGTGATATTAATAAAATTAATTCCATATGATAATTTGATGATGATGATATATTAGTATATTTTTACTTTGTTTTTTTTGGAAATGATTGGTTCATTTTATCAGACATTGACATTTGACTTTTTTTATGTGTGAAAATTAATGAGCTAGCAAAAGTTTCTCGATTAAATAATCCCCTCCAACTTGACTTCAATTCAACTCGTGCCAAGGTATATTGCACTGTGTAGATATTAACACATCTATGTCTAATCGTCATCGGTTATGCCCACCCTACAATAAACTTTAGTCTAATGATTGAGATGGCTAATCATGATACAATGGTGGTAACGTGACAATATTATTTATTATTTCTATTTAGTTGTTTTAAAACTATCATCCGGTGAAGCGTGTTGTTTTATTATTTTTTTGTTTTTTTTTTGTTGTTGTTCAACACTTATTAGATAGCACATCATCGTCATTTTATACATGATGTGGTGATGAAGCAAGTATGCTTTTGTAGACACCAAATTGAACAAAATTATCTAGTGTATGCTTTCAAATTTTATATTTTAACAATAGTCACTTTTGTTGAAACGTTACAACTCAAAATGCACAATATGTACATGATTGGTTGACACAAAGGCGTCATTTGAAACAAAAGAGATGCATTAGTTTTCTAAAAGGGATTGATAATGGTCATGTTTTACAGAGCTATTTAAATCACATGGATTTTTATCCACATTTCCTGTAGACTTTGGGTTCAAGGATGTAATATCTGATAAGATTATTTTTGTGAAATTGAGGAGAGTTATTGAATTTTTCAAGTACCGTAACCTGTACACTGTAGTCTATGTAGTACCAATATGTTTTTCAGGATGATTTTGAAAGTACTTTCTATTAGTTTCCATATTTTAATGAAATTATCCAAATATCTTATCCCTTTTCTTCTTCATTTAATTATCTTGTAGGACAAATTAAGTTCATATTTAATGCTTTGTACACTATAATCTGTTGTGTCGTAGAAATAATCGAGATTTTGAAATTGAAATCAGATGAAACAGTCACACTAAATATTTATGTATTATTTACTAAGGATGTTTGCTTGTCGACTTGGGTTCAATGCTATATATTCATACTCTTCCACTACAATGTATTTATTTAGTGTTTGGAGAAAAAGCAGAAACTGATAATACAAGTAAAATGTGTATAAGAGACAAATAGAATGAGTATAAAATAAATGCGTATACCGAATTTTGGTGTGGTATCTCAACAGTTGAGACTCAACGACAAACATTAGTTCAGCCTCATGGCCTCAAATACGAACTAAAAGTTGTATTTAATTACTGGTCACTAGTCAAGGGTGAGGATGACACATGTCACCAGCGGATATCCATTCGACAGCTAATTGCACCTGGTGACTAATTGCATGTCTTATATTAGCTAAGGTTTCTATTTCCACATTATCCGTTGTGGTCACAGAATTACACCCTCTTTCTACTAAATTGTATTCTAAATCTGTCTTTCATCCCCGTTTCATCATCTTTTAATCCCCATTCATTACACACATACATTTCAAGCTCAGATTCTCAACTTTACCTAAATGCACTTTTTCCTTTTGGCATTTTTGCAGGTTGTATAACATTGTGTGTTTTACTGGTTCTTTTGCATTGGTTGGTCGTTAGCTTTGAAAAATGTCATATTATTCATGTCTATGGAGTACATTATTATAATTATAGTCATACACTCTGTGAACTTTTTGGGATTCCATGGTTTCTATTTGGATGAAGTTTTCATAGTGCCCAACACATTTCCACTTGTAGCTACAATATAATATGTACAATGCTATCCCTCTACCATAATTATAATATATATGTACATTACTAGTTAGTACCTATATGTAGCCCTCTTTTTCGTCAGCTTTAGCTAATCAGGTTAACCTTTGCTCTTGTTGGAAGAACTTCAGAATTTTCCAACATTCACAGTATAGTATGTACATACATGTTCATAAAGAGCTTAAATTTTTTTCCTCAGTACTCCTTTAACCTTTTTTCTCCTGTAACTACCTAGAAGTATCTATATGTACAGACTTCATATGGATATGATGTGTCGGAGATTATGTGTGTCGAGTATAGTTTCAGTGAAATGAAGCTTTTCATGGAAAACACCAGTTGAGCTGATAGTTTCAATAGGCCTGCATTCACATGTTAATTGAAACAATTGAGCCAAAGTTAACAAACAGGGAGAGAGAGAAAGAGAGAGAGAATTTACTTTAAATGTGAATTTACATGTCAGCATGTGATGGAGTGAATTCCATATTATTTTATGTCCCTTCATATTTATTAAAATATTTTGTCTATACACATAAATTTTATGGATAATTTTTAAAAAAGTTCCATAGAGCTATATATGGATGTACTCATTCATTCATATTGGTTCATTTGTGTATAAATTTGTACAAGTACAATAAATTGAGATAAGGCAAAAATCTGTTTCGACGATGTAGGTTGTAGGAAAAAATTGGACAACGATATTACGATGAGAAATAATCATTACCTAATGTGAATTAATTAACACATTAACTAGAAATGAATGTGATGGCTCTGTCACTTTGTACATCCAATGCAGATATCTATCTGATATATAGAGGAGGCGTAATATGCAATGCATATTCTAACATGTACATTTATTTATGAATTTATGAGTAATTCAGTCAGAAACAAATATACCATGGGATTTTTGAATAGCTGTGAATTGAAGACATCCAGACATTTTTTACCAAAAACTATAAAGACATATCAAAGTTTTTTTTTTTAAAAAAAGAAATAAAGTCATTTCAGAAAAAAAACGTGTACAATTAAATGTACAGATACAAAACTATTTCACTTGAACTTTCTTATTATTTTGTGTGATGATAAAATACATTACCTGTATGTATTTTTTCTCTGTAAATTGTTTCAAATGATATAAAGAAAAAGAATTATAAAGCTTTTACATTTTACTGTGAAGTAGACGACTAGAGTCAAGAGAGTATGGAGGTGTACAAGAGCATGAACAATATACAAGTAGTCATAAAAGTAATAAAATGTGCCTTTCCATTAGACTAGGTACGTAGTGGAAAAAAATTCAACGACAGTCGTGTGCAGTGGCTGAGTGTAAGGGTAGGGGCCCTTAGTTGTGTGCATGCACTAAATTGGTATTACCGGCTCAAAATTTGACTAAGACACTTTTTAAAGCCGAACCTTTGTCCAATGTTGA
>JAQIVZ010001978.1:0-25322 GCA_034700945.1 Arrhopalites spinosus
TCGACGGTCTTTTTCACTCCCGATTATCCCGGGATTCCGATTTTAAAATCTCGGGATTTTCGGGAGTACACATTTTCAAAAAAAGTAGCATAATTTTACTTTGAAAAGCTACTTTTTGTAGCTAAAACTCCTTTTTTTCAAAACGTTTTTTTAAAAATGGGCAATTGTCGACTTGAAAAAATTTTAGCCGAAGTTTTAAATGTAATGTGTAAAATAGGAATTTAAATGGTGATTTTTTGAATCACTAGGAACATAAAAAAGGGGCACTGTTCACATAAAAAGACTACTTGCAAAAATCTTGCGCCTAATTTAAATTATTAACCTTCTGAAAATCGCCAGATAAGGGTCTTTTCTTTAAAAAAAACTCTTTTTTTCTCATGCATTTCAATCACTTTTGGAAAAGCCATGAAACTGTGCGGTACTTCAACACCGCTTCCAGTCTGGATCAAACTTTTTGTGGTAAATTAATTATAAATTAATTGATATTTTTTAATTGCTTTATTAAACTATGAATTTATTTTTACAGCTAAATTTTTAATCGTGTCTACTGTCTTTGAGACAAATGATGGGATTCGACAAATAATTTTGTTGCTGTTTTATATCGGCGCCATCTTCGTTTTTCTATTGGGTCTCATTTGTTTCATAGGAACGGAAACGATGGGATCAAATTTAATTTTCTTTTTTCAAAATTCAATTTGGTTTGAAATTCCCTCCGAGGGACTTGTTGGGATTTTGTGCACAACTTTTTGTTTTGTTTTTGACTTTTTCGCATTTTCTTATTTAATTGGCAGTTATTTTACTCTTGCCTTTTTTTATCTTCTTCCTGCCGCTCCAATAGCATGTGGGCTTCAACTCTTAACGTAATTTAATTGAGAATTTAATTTGCGTTTGTACACAATAATTTATTTTGATTTTTTTCTAGACTCGAACCCAAAATTCATTTACCAAGTCTCATTAACTACTACCGCCAAATTCAAATTGCGGCTCATTTTGCTTTTGCCGCTGCAAATCCTTCACTATTGCCAACTTACCAAACATTTTTTTTTGATGATAATCGTCATTTTGAATTACACGACAATTATGTACGGTCGTAACCTGGAATTGAGGTCACTTGGTGGACTCATGTGCGTCGCGTTAATTTCTGCCACTTTGATTTTGGCGTGTCAACAAATTTTACGGAGGTCAGAACAAGGTTATATGAGCGCGAAAAAATTTATAGAGTGGGCGGAAATTCAATCGAATGAGTTTGGATGGGACAGAAAGGATTTGAGGGCCCAGATTTCAGGCCTGAGGCCCCTTCAGACTGAAATTGGGAGGATTCGAAGGATTGAAGACGGTGATTCCTTTGAGTTTCTACAGGAAGTGGTGGAGAATACAGTCAACACTTTACTTTTATTGTAAACTAATTTGTCTAATTTCATATTAGACAACTTGTGCAACTTGAAAAAAAAAGAAATAGAAATAGAAGAAAACTAAGTTTTGAAGGGGGGAGGCACTTGATCGCGCATGTGTAGACTCTCTGAGGACTTAAAAGCGAAGTCTACACATGCGCGATCAAGTGCCTCCCCCCTTGAAAACTTTTTTTTTCTATTTCTTTTTCTGTTTCTTTCAAGTTGCACAAGTTGTCTATTTAGTTATAATAATTATAAATTATGGCACATGAATTAAGCACACAAAATATTTTATTGTTAGATTTTTGTTCCTCAAAGCAAGATGGAGTTTAATTTAATTATTTAGTTGGCAAGTACAAACAATCTTCACCCAAAAAGTAAAATGACCTCCAGCCATAGAGTTTCCATTTCCGTGTGGTACTCTATGACGAAAAATTGTTTTATTACATTAATTTATTGTGTAAATAAAGTGTCGTTGAATGTATTCGTGAATATTGGAAAGACTATCATGGGCTAAATAATTACTATTCCACAGAACTGCTGACATTTATCAAACCAAAATTGTGAGGAGACAGAGCTTATCAATTTAAACAAGTTTCGTTTTTAATGGCAAGAAATTCATCATATATAATTATTTTAAAATAAATTGGAAATTCCATCTTATCCTTTCTCTGCCTGTCTTTCTACATTCCTGTTTAAATTTTGAATGTGATTTTCATCAATCTGTCAAAATTTCGACAAGCTGTTCAGGTAAAAAAATAAGGTGCAATTTGCATTTATCACATGTCCTACCTATTAATAGGCCCAAGTGTAATAAATTAACCAAGGATGTCGCATTGACTGGGGGGGATTAACTATTAATGTATAATTAAATTCAAATTCATAGTGCTTTTAAATGGTCAGATCACGTGATGAGCTTTCAAAATATCATTAGCCGCCTTCAAAGCAATAATAATTGTGGGACCACAAATATTTGCATTAGTTATAAATGGCATCACTGAAGCGTCCACAACTCTAAAATTAATTTCAATTAAAATTTTCCAAAACCAACAAAATGTTTTACGTTACCTCAGTCGTCGAACACCAATGACCCTGCAATAATTCCAAAATGAGTACATTTGACCTCAAAATTTAAAATTAATTTTTTGAAACCTCAATTTGGAGTCAACAACAGCCTCGGGGTCAGCTTGGCCATAACCCATGCGACAAGTTCCACAGCTGTGGTAGCCCGTACTTGACTTGTGTCGAATGTAACAAGTCCAGTAATCCTTGGAGCCAAAACTGTAGGTCCTGCAGGGTTTGTAAGGACTTTTACTAAATCGTGCGCCCGCTTGTCGAAATGGTTTCGTCTTTTCTACTAAATTCCTGACAAAGTTGAGACCTGTAAAAATGGATTAGTAAAAAATGATTATGATTAAAAATTAATTAATTTCACCTTCAATTGTGACATCAATGTCACTCTGGATTTGGAAATGATTGTAATTGAGAATGGGCAAATAATTGTCGTCCATTGAAATGGCACTTGAATTAATTGTCAAAATTCCTTTGCTCAATGGTCGACTATTGGAAATCGCGGAGAGCACTGAATTTGCAAATGTCCCGCTGCTGTTAAAATAAATTTGAATATCCGGCCAATCATTTCCCCTCATTCCTCTTTTTAGAGTCGCCATTTCTTTTTGAGCGCGACTGGATAAAATAAACGCTTCTGCCTCCACTTGCAATCCAGCGAGTCGCCCTGAATCAAAATATTAATTTATTTTTTGGCGCCTTAAATTTTTTGCATTTATTTACCTCCTTGATTTTCGGAGTACTCTTCAATGTCATTGAAGGTCAAATTACGGTCAATGCTCCACGAGTATTTTGGGTCATCCAAATAAATGTCGGGAAAGGGAACCGTCACGTGGTCCAGCAAATTTCTTCCTACTGGCAACTCCATAATTTGTTCCGGAGCCTTTAGCAGTAGTAAAAAAATTATATTTAAAATTGGCGGGTAATTTAATTAATTACTTTGGCCGCCATGACTTGATCTTTCGGGCCAATGCCTGACTTGAAGAGAATTATGGGGGAGATGAAAGTTCCAGTTGAGAGAATTATTTCTTTTTCCGCCAACGCCCGCCTCTCTAATCCATGGCGGGTGTATTCAACTCCGATGGCCGTTTTGTTTTTAAAAAGTACCTGAAATAGCCGCCAAAATTAATATTTGAATATTTTGGTCCTACAATTGTTTACCTTTGTCACAAAAGAATACGTTTGGACTTTGAGACGTTTCCGTCTCTTTTTCAAAATTGGTTTGAGATACGCCGTGTAGGTACTCGCGCGTCGGCCATTTTGTTTGTTGTACGACAAAGGACTAAATCCTGCCAATATGAAATTAAATTAAAAGTTAATGAAGTTATATTAATTAAATTGTGATACCTGAGCTTTGTGGACCGTTGGAATCTCTTATTTGATAGCCCAATTCTTTGCCTGCATCAAACCACAAATCTTGTCCATCAAAAAACTCACTATCCACAATTGACATGGGACCGGAAGTCCCGTGATAGCCTTGAATAAAAAATAGGGTTTTTAATTGGCTGTATAATTAAATTAATTTAATTGAATTACCATTAGTGGAATATTTGCCTTGATAATTCTCAATTTGTTTAAAATATTTGAGAATGTTTTCATAATTCCAACTCTCGTCTCGAGTGGTCGTGGCCCATCGGTCGAAATCGTGGGAATTTCCATGTTCCCATTGCATCCCATTGTGGGATCTACCAATTTCAGAATTTTAATTTTAAAAATTAATTTCCAAAATGTTTAAATTCTTACCCACTCCCGCCCAACATTTTACCAGCTTTTATGGTCAATACCTTTTAATTTAAAAATAAAAACATTTTTGGAATAAAATAATTCAAAGAAATTATGGGAGGCTTAAATTACACCGCCATTTTTTAGTCCTGCGTTTGTCTGTGGTGGAGTTTGAAAGACAAAATTAATTTCTGGTAAAATTTCAATGGCGCCGGAAAGCAATGGGACGTCCACGATTGGTGGAGGGTGGCCTAAAATTTTGAAATTTTGTATAAAAATATTTAATCTATTGAGATGGACTCACCTCCAGCTTCCAGGAGGAGAACACTGAATTTTTTTGAGAGGCGATTGGCTAAAATACAACCAGCAACTCCGCCCCCAGCTATCAAAATTTTAAAATGATCCAATTTATTTTACAATCCACTTTTGGGACTCATAATATCATGCCAAAATCAAACATAATACAAAAAAAGTCGCCAAGATTACTAAAATGTTGGTGAGGCGTACGAGGCATGAAAAATAGTGAGTGGCGTCCAAAGACACAAATTCTAATTTTTGGAGAATAAAATGGAAAATATTGAAATGGCATTACCAATAATAAAGTCAAACGATTCCTGAATGGGCAAATTAAAATTTTTGTCCCTCTGTTTAAATGCGGCCGCCTCATCTTTTAATCTCCATCTGGTGGTGTAGATGGAGACCAACAAGGGGATGGATGCCAGTAGAATTCTACTTGCGGCTGTCATCCTCGCAAAAAATGGGATGATTGGCAATATTGCAATTTGTGTTAGTGGGACAACAAAAATTAATTTGCAAATGAGGATTGTGACAACAAGGAACGTATTCGCAAATTGTCTGCAGTCTGGGGTTGAGCATAATTTTTTTCCATTGAGTATAATTTTTTTAACAATTAATTACACTGTCTTTTGACATTTATATTGGGGAGGTGGGCAGAGGGGAAGATATTTTTGAAGGATTTTATTCATTGGTCTACGTTTTAGACAAAAATATTGTACAAAATGTGGCCATTTAAATTGGCGTGTAGAAAATGACAGTTTTTGATTGGTTTCCGCTCCAATTACATTTTTAGGTCCATGAAAATGTACCAGAAAATTTTTTTGGTATTAGAAACACTTGATTTTTGTCATAAATATTGGGCAATTTTGATTTGAATGGCACTGAGGTCATTAAATAAACTGAAAAGTCAATAGCATTCTTTCGGACAAAAATTCCGTAATTGGCGTTAAAGTCAGACAAATTAAAATTTTATTTATTTTTCTCCATGCAAAAAATTGCACTGACAAATAATTCCACCTGGAGATTGACCAGTTACAAATTTTGCTGGTGTGACACAATTAAATATTTTACATATAAAATTAATGCGGAATATTTATTGTAAGTAATTTGCTTGGTAAAAATAAATGCACGTGACATGTTCCTTTTGGTATTGTAGCTGGAGAATTTCATTAAAAAGTCACAATTAATTTATAAATGGGAGACGTGGACTTGAACATTTATTTTAGGGGTCGTCGATCAGCAAGTTCAAATTGGACGAGGACGATGAGGTACATTATCAATGCGGATCCAATCTGTCACCCCACAAAAAAATTAATTACTTGGACGCCATTCTATGCAAATCATTTTCTTAACTAACACTCCAAATCATTAGCTTTATTTAGGGGTACTTGGGTCAGTGGAAATTTTAATTTAATTTAAAAAGTCACGGAGGCTTTCCTTCCATGACTGAATTGAAGTACCCTAATGGGCCCTTACCGAAGTAATGAGACTCCGATTGAGAGTAAAAAAACTACTTGGCTCAATCCTTGGTGGATTTGTTGACATCCTCAGCGTCAACATTTTAATCTAAAATCAATCGCTAATTAAATTTCCAATTAAGTATCCCATTTATATTTTACCTTTGAACGATTATCATGAGAGACTAAATGCATGGGGAGCATATTCAAAACGTTGGCAGCCTCCACGGCTGCCCGGGTAAGAGAGTCCCCGACAGTGGCCAGTTTGTACAATTCCCAAGAATAAATGGCCAGGGGCACGATGGCAGAGGAAATGGGACCGTAGAGACGTTTCTCAATCCACGACAAAATGTAAAAAGCGTAGACGAGGAGGATGACAATCTCCATCAAAATTTGTTTCAGGAGGGTCCACCCAAAATTTTGATTGTAGTCCACAATCAGCTCGTCTATCCAGTACAAAACTTGAATACAGTCCCCCAAATCTTGATTCATTTTCTTCCCATCCACTTCTGACCCCACTTGAATGACCTCCAAATTGACTCTATTCTTCTTCATCGATCCCTCTCGTTTGGCCGATTCGGTCATGCCCTCAAATTCCCCGCGGATTGTGTGGAGAAAGTTGGTGTAAATTGTGGGGAAAAGGGTCAAGAACAAGGAGAAAGTGGGATGGAGGTAGATGGTGAAAGTCCAGAAGCAAATTGTAAAGGTTTGAAGGGATAATGGATATCGCCACAAGTTGTAGAAAAAAGTAGAACAGAGGAGAAACCACATGACCCACACAATATTCCGGGTTGTGACCCTCACCCACTCCAAATCTCGAGACGCTCGATTCAATTCTGGACCCTCATCGAGGAAATGGAAACATTCGCAGTTGAGCATACAAATTTTCGTGAGGGCCGCCATGTTCCTTTGCCAAAATTGGCAGGTGCTTTTGGCAGAGGAAATGCCACGGATTTTGAAGATGGTTGACAAAACCACGAGGACGGTGCCCAGAAGGAGGAAGGCAAAATATTCGGTCGAGCTGTTCATTTGAACGTTCTCTTTAATTCGTGTAAAGTGCCGACGAAAACTAAAATTCCAAACAACACATGTGAAGATGAGGACATACGAGTAGATGGCGGTAAAACTCCATTTTCTCCATTCCAATCTCCCGCCAAATATTCGAAGCGGCAAGTAGCCAATCATTTGGGCTGAAGTGATGACCCAGAATGAAATCTTCGTCATTTTCTTTTCCATTTGTTCACATTTTCTTTTAAACTTTAAATCCTCCATTTTTAATGTAATTTAAAAGACAATTATGGGCTGTTCATACTTTGGATGGAATTTTATGGTTCCGTGTCAGACAGGAGAGCATGAATGTTTTTAATTAGTTAATTAATTAGATAATTAAAATAAGCTAATTGGTTTTGACCAATTGAGGTCACACCCATTCGAGCCATGTCATTTATTTTGTTGGAGATGTCAAAGTCATGCAGCCATCAAAATATTCTCAATAATTTAATTGTAATTTTTATGTCAACCTTTACTGATTAGGTCCGCTCCAGATGTCTATATATGGGGGTGCCTTTAATAGAATGGTTCACCCAATTAAAAATATTTAAATTAAAATTCCCTCCCTGGCATCTCAAAAACATTCGGACCCTGAAACTGCGGCCCCAAACCCAAAATCGGAGGTTCCAAAGGATCCTCCAGAATCTGGAGTCCAGATAAATACCCCATCGAAATTTCCATAACGAGAAAAAAAGAATAAAAAATCAGATTCCCGGAAAGCTGCCACAGGGAAGGTTGCACACGGAGGATTGCCCACGGAAGTTTGCCCACATGGAAAATTACCCACAGGAAGGTTGCCCACAGTACCGTTGCCCACACCGAAGTTTGCCCACATGGAAGATTTCCCACAGGAAAGTTGCCCACAGAAAGATTGCCCACATGGAAAATTGCCCACAGGGAAAGTTGCCCACACTTTCATTTTCTCTCCCGGACAATTAATGGGAAGATTCATTAGCAATTCTGACATCCTCACTGACTTCCGGATGTCATTAAAACTCACATGACTTGACATGGCCCACAGAGGCCCACAGTAAACATAAAACAATTTTGGGGCTTGAGGTCAGTTTCCGAACTACCTCAGCAGGTCAGTGATTGGGAAATTTTGCCTAACCTTAGAAAATTAATAAATCTACTATGGAACATTTTTTTAGCATAAATTGTACATAGAGTACTTTCGAACAACTAATAAATTGTACATTAAAAATTAATTTTGAAGGTTTAGTAGTGCGGCAAGTGATCTTAGCCGAAAGCTATTAACTAATATTTTTGTTTACTGTGGGCCCGTGCGGGTCATGTGAGTTAATTTTATCAATTTAAATTAATTGTTTCAGTTGGACGCCATTCATTCCATTTCGACGTCCAAGAGGTAACTCAAGTAAGGGAGTGTCTTCCGTCAAATGGAACCAAAATTTAAAAACAAAATGAAACCGAAGTAATTTAATTAAAATTAAATTTCTTAAAGCAAATTCCATTCATGGACACCCGATTGGGTCATTCGATCGAATCCATTTATTCCCCACTGCCCCCACCAAAAATCAATTTTTTAAATTGAAAGTTAACAAAAAATAATTAACTCATAAAGTAATCCATTTTTGGCCTAAAATTACCCGGCAGCTCTCTACAAAGTGAACAATTAAATGACCCTCCTGACCTATAAATGTTGTTCACAGTGGCGGCGCCAGCCTTTTTTGGCGTACAGGCACAATTTTGGAAGGCCCCGAAAGTTTAGGTCCTCCAGCGAGTTTTTTGAAAGGGCTCTTTGAAAATAAGCAATTGCTGGAAAAATATACCAACTTTACTGCTTATGAAGTTATGACCTTTTTGGAATTTTTGAGGACCTTCACTGCCAAAGGGCCCTTTGAATAAATTAAAATCCATAATAGGCTTGTGCCTGCTTGGCCTGTAGCTAGCGCCGCCACTGGTTGTTTAGTGTTGAAACAATTAAAATATGCAATATTCACCAAGAGTGTAGTAATTGTATCGCCATCACCGCTAATGAGAGAGACTTGTAATTGTTCTGAATATTTTTTGACTTCCCTGTATCCAACTCAAAAAATTTATACGGCGTTCAAGTCATTTATTTTTTTAGACCTGAATTCGAAAGTTAAAAAAACTGCAAATTATTTCTTCGATATACAATAGAATTAAAACAAACGAATACATAATATTTTATTAATTCATTTTAAGTTTTTGAACATTTTTACGTTCATCTCATTAATTTCAAAATAAATTTCACAAAAATAATAATTAATTAAAATGATTAAGTGGCCCTTTCAAATTGAAAGTCTCAATATTATGAGCCACATGCACTATCACTAAAAAATGTTTCAACTGAAGAATAAAGAGAGCAGCACTAATTAGAGTCCAAGTTGGGGTCACCAGGGTCACAAGCTTGACCAGCTGGAATACACTGACAAGAAGTGAAGAACTTAATGTTATTTAACCAATTTAACTGAGTGAGACAATTGAATATTCTTCCTTAATTTTTGCATCCCTTAAAATGTGATCGTCAAATTTTGTTTGTGTAAAAGTGGGCCTATGTGGAACTTGTAAATATTGAAAATACGGAAAATTATAATTAAATATTGCAACAGACAAAAAGGGGAGACAATGTTATTGCCAGTTAAACCATGCAAAATAAAAGAAATTGTTGGCATTTTTTCAAACTCTGAACTATATGAAACATTTTTTCCAAGTTGACTGTGATTTTATGAGAACATTCGGTTGGGTTGCAGATCCTGGGAACCAATGCAGTCGGTGCCCATGTAGTCAGTGCCCAAAAATAAAAGTTTTTTTTTTATAAATAGGGGAGTTGTTAGGGCACGCAATCAAAGTAACCTCCCCTTCTACCCTTTTTGGTGACATGCATTTATATTTGACCTTCTCGAATGATACTCCTCCAGAATTAATTAACTTGTCATTATTATCAAAATAAGAACAACAAAAACTGTCCCATATAAAGTCTAGTCCAGTCGGCCATTAATGGCTTTTGCACGCCGTTTCCGGCTTTCGGCTGTTTTCGGCTTATTTTAAGACAGAAGTGGCTTATGACGTCAGCGGATAAGCCGAAAACGGCTTATTTCTAAGATCAAAAAAGCCAAAAGTGGCTTTTTAAAATTTCAACATTTTTTACAAATTAATGACAACTGCCCATGGAATTCCAAAGACATTCCATGAAAAAGCACCTCATGCAGCATCCATAAAAACACTTACAAAAAAATTCATCGTTCCAATTTTGAATTATGAATTTTTGAAAAATAAGCCAATAATGGCTTATTTTCGGCCATAACCGGCTTATTTTTGGCTGAAGAGCGGACGTTAACGACGCACATGAGAAATAGAATGATGAATAACATTGTCCCAACATGAACAAAGCAGGTCAAAATTGACACACAGCAAGATCTTGATGTACTAAACCAGAAAATGTGACCAACATATTTTTGTGACCTTCCGTTCAATTTCTACATCGATAAATAAAAACACTAGTTGTGGAACCATTTTAAAAAATTCATAATCGAAAATTCGGACGGTGGATTTTGTTGTAAATTAAGTGAATGATGAAGGAAGATTTGTTCTTTCACTCTCTGTTTTTGGCATTCCATGGGCACGTGTCATTAATATGTAAAATTTGTTGAAATTCTAAAAAGCCACTTTTGGCTTTTTTGATCTTAGAAATAAGCCGTTTTCGGCTTATCCGCTGACGTCATAAGCCACTTCTGGCTTAAAATAAGCCTAAAACAGCCGAAAGCCGGAAACGGCGTGCAAAAGCCATTAATGGCCGACTGGACTAGACTGATATAGTTGTATATATATATATATATATATATATATATGCTATTCAAATTCCATAATTAAATAATATTCAATTATTGTTTATTTTATACATAATACAGACTACAACAAAGTACAACAGTCAAAACTAATTGGGACATTTTAGGGAAAAGCAATTAGAATTCGGATGACCTGTTTGGTCACAAAGGTCACGAAATTAGGTGTGGACATTCTCTCCATCCGATGGAAGCCCCCTACTCTGACCCCCAAAAGGGGGACGCTCATCACGGCCTTGTCATAGCCCCGGCAGTGCATCCCCTCAATAGTCAACATTTTGCAAGTCTGATGAATCCGTTTTTGATATTTTTTGACCTTGACCGGAATGGCGAAGGCCTTCTCAAAACAAACGACGTAGCCCAACGCAATCTCCGCCCCCATCCACAAAAACATCCCACTCAAAACCGGATGCTCCTCCTCCAATCTGATTCCAAAACTCAGGAACACAATGGCACTCGTCAGAGCCCAAATTTTAATTATGAAGACTATTGGCGCGTACTTTTGATTGAAGAGTTGGGTGATGAGTTGGAATTGGCGACAATTTTGGTACGCCTTGACGGCCACCATGAAATTTCTGGTCACCTGACGGACTCTGTCCTTCGTCTCCATCGTGTGACTCACACTGTCAATTGACAAATTCAAAATGTAAATTATGTCCCCCAATATTTTAATTTGATTCTCATTTATTGCTAAACAATTGACGACTTACTTCAAAAGTTTAATGGCCAAGTCAATTTTGCCACAAATCTGCTGCAAAAATTGAAACATGACGAAGGTCGTGAAGTTAGAAATAGTAGAGGCGAAGGAAAAAACAAAACATTCCGGAAGAACAAAAATGATGAGAATAACAATCGAATTTTGAAATTGGGGCGGTAAAATTGAAAATAAAAAGAATTTTGCTCTCGGATTGTAAAGATAAAGGCCAATTAAGAAAACAGGGCCCGTCACACATATCAGAGGAAAGTAAAGAGGCAACATTTCCTGCAATGTAAATTGTCTCATCCTCCAAATTTTCCGAGGGGTCCGAGTGGTCTTGGATTTTTGATCCAAGTCTGAAAATTAATTTAACTATAATTTTTAATTTCTCATTTAAAATTCTTGAAAGAATCAATTGGCATACCTGCATCATGACAAAGAACGTTAAAAAGGGTGACGATGACCTCTGGCTGAAAGACAAAACAGGCCAATCCCATGAAAATCATCATCCCAAACCCCAATATAATGGACAAATGGGATGGAAATTGGGTCAAGTCTATTGGCTCCTCCCCCATTAAAATTTGACCTAATCGGAGAGTGATGAAGATCCAATAGCCAATAGTCAATGCCAAAAAAATTCTCCAAATAAATAATTTTGCGGGTGAGGATCTGGATCGAATTTCAACTTTGTTCGCCGTTTTAAAAATTTCTATTGGTAGAAAATGTAATTTTGAAGAAAAATAAAATGAAATAAAACTCCATTTCAATTCTTGAATCGTCAACATTTTATTTTCAAAATTTTAGGTAAATTTTCTTTGGTGTAAGTTAAATTGTGAAATGAAGTTCAAGCAGTTCAATTAAGTGCTTGGGCGCCGGACCGTCGTCAAGTTGATGAATTTAATTTTAGTTTAATTTTACAGGCAAATCGATTGACAGACCCGGATGTCAAGTTGGGCTGCCCCTGAGTTGAACAAGAAAGAGGGGCTTCAAAAATTAAATAGAGTTTTCTGTAGAGCCAATTAATTGAGTCTCCTAATATTAGACTGACTCCGACACTTGGTCATTAATTATTTTGTTTAATTTTATGAGAAGTCCTTTAAACGACATTTTATAGGTTGATTAGTTAGTCCCGGAAAATGAAAATGGGAAATAGGAGCAGTAAAACTTCAAACTGTTAATTTATCTGTACACTGTAGACTTGTACAGCTAAATTAACAGTTGCATTTTAAAATCCAATTAAGGGAATATACTTTTATCAAAAAAACTTTTATACTTGATTTAGTATGCAAAATATTTTCGCAAAAAATACTTTGTGGATTTTCACATTTATTAAATAATTAAAGTTAAATTAACATTACAACAATAATTGTTTAAATGTTAATTAACTTTAACCAGAATTATTCTGGCATTATAAGATAATTGATTATTTTATTGATTTACACAAGTAATAAATTAATTGTCTCAGTTGGACGCCACTCATCCCACTTTTATCTGCAACCTTCAACACAATTAGACAGGCGTGTTAATGGTACGGACACGGTTACGTTGTAGCAAAATAAAATTCAAAATAAAATAAGAATCATTTAACTGAAGTTAAAGTTTAATTTTATTTAGTGAGGTAAATTCCATTCACTGCCACTCGATTGGTCGTCCCTTTCTCCAGGCCACATTTTCGGATGAGCATTTGGTCATTCGATCGAATCCATTTATTCCCCACTGCCCCCCACAAAAATCAACTTTATAAATTGAAAATTGAAATCTAATTGAAAATAATTAATTTATCAAGTACCCCATTTTTGGCCCAAACCCTTACAACCAACGGACCGTCCTTGGACTTTGCATGGACCTGTGTGGTCCCAGTTTGGACGGTCTTTGTATATTCTAAAAACGGTCCTTGGACCATCAGGACCGTCCTAGGACGCGTCCGATGTCCCACTTTGGGTCGGACCACGGACCGTCCGAGGTCAGTCCACAGACCGTCCGGGGTCAATGTGTGGACCATTAAAATTCATTGAATGGGCTTATTAGCAAATAATCCCACCTTTGTTACTTTCTCGAAATTGAGACAATGATCGACGGTGAAAGTTGTCACCTTTTTGACCCCTCGAACATGCCAAAGATCGGGCCAATTGCTCCAATAGAGATACTTGAATTGTTCCTAGCTGATTTCAAATTGATTCCACATTAATTGTAAGATAAAATTAGGCCAATTAACAAATGAATAAAGTTAATTAATTTAAGTAATTATTTTTAGTGAACAATGTTGCAGATTGGCTCAATTTACATTTTGGTCAATTTGGACAATCCAAGCTCCAATCCTTTCGTCGACGAATGTAGTGACGACTGCATATAACTTTAACTAGAAAAACAAAAAAAATTAATTAAATAATTAATTTAAATATTAATTTAATTAATTTGAAAATTAAATTGAGCTCACCACTGCACCGGTCGGGTCCCAGCCTTGTATAGTAAGGTACTTAGAAAATTTGAGTAAAAATTGTTGAAGTTTAAATGTCATTGTCAGCAAAAAAGTTTGTAACTTCTATGACAACTTATGAAAAAGGCATAAATTAACTTTGCAAAGTACTGACGCTTTTCAGTACTTTTTCAACAAAATTGGCACTTTTCAGTACGTTCCAATAAAATTGCTAATTTTTCATATTTTTTAAGCCGCTGGACGGTCCTCGGTCCGTCCTGAGACTTTGTCTGAGAACGGTCCCCTAAAGACCTTGAATGGACGGGCATAATTCTGCGCAATGAATAAAGGGCTTGATTCAACTAGCTGGGAAATTCTTTTCATGGTAATAGGCAATTGTACAGTCCCGATGAACAGAGGTCAACTCTGTGGACCGTCTACAGACCGACCTAGGACGGTCCTTGTATGTAAGGTCCCACCCCCGTCCAGTAAGACCTTTGTAGGACCATTGTAAAAAGAATAATATTGAAGGGCTATTTTCATAACGTCCAAAGGACGTCTACAGAACCTTGCGGACGGTCCTTGGACTTTAAGGACCTACCAGGGACCGTCTGACGGTCCAATGTGGTTGTAAGGGAAATGACGGGACAGTCCCCTACAAAATGAACAATTAAACTACCCACATTCTTGACCTCTACATCTTGTTCTCTCATTTCAAAACAATTAAAATATCACAAATTAATCATGAGTGGTCCTTTGGTCACCATCACCGTCAGTGAGGGAATTGAACCAAAAAACTGCTGTCCCCTTCACGGGCTTCACTCCAATTCCTGGGGTCAAAAATGCTGTGAAACCGCCGGCTTCCACATCCGACACTAAAACCAAAACAATCAACGACAAATTGACCCCTGACCCCCTGAGTCAATCTGATCACATTAAATTTGGTGTTAAACTTACAATAAAACATGAAAGTGGCAATTCGTGTTCCAATGTCGGCCGAACTTCCAACTTGACTGTAAAACGGAATCTACAAAGAAAATTAAATCAATAATTCAATTTAAAATTTCCCACAAATTCAACTTCAAACTTACGGCGTCCTCATGCATGTAATAATGCCCGCCAAAAGAATAGCTCGCCACCTGCAGCCAATCAGAGCTCGATGGACGATCCTGTCGAAGTCCCGTGATTTTCGAAATCGTTTTATGAATTGACCAAAATTTCTTGTGCTCTAAATCTTTGACCCATGCCTGAACGGAACTTCTCACAGCGACCAATTGAAGAACTGGCGCTCCGAGAATGGTCGAATAAATTAATTCGTTTGACACATGATTTTTTAACTGTTGGAACAGTTGGTCATTGAACACATCATAAATTTGAAGAATATCCGGTCGGTGAGACAGCAACTTCATCTTGAGTGGCATGATTGTGAAAAGAGCATGCGCTTGAGTCTCCTGCCAACAAAATAACTCCGCCCTTGCCTTTTCCGATTGGTAAAAATCCCCAGAACAGAGTGCCCAATATTTCGGGAGGTCAAGGAACTTGAAATTTGTTTTCGGACTTTCATCCCGATACTTTTTGTAGAATGTCATCCTCCACGGAGTTGCGATTCCCGGGTAATTTGTGTCTCCAATTTTTCGATCATAGTGATACTGTTCCTTGTACATGTCCTTGACCTTCTCTTTGGCTACCCAACTGAGGTCATGCTATCAAATTAATGTATTGGATTTTATGTAAAAAAGATGTTCAAAAGATGGCGGGTACCTGTTTGACAACTTTGGCTTTGGCTTCTTGGATGAAGGTCAAGTATGAAACGGGAACCTTTTGGAAACGGGTCAAAGCTTCTGCGATGAGGTCAAACCATTCAATGGCCAATGTGTAGTACAAATTTTGGCTAGCCACGTTGGCTATTTCCGCCCAACCGAATTTGAAGGACCATTTTTCAGGTAGTGGCAAAGGCCAATGTTTACTCTGATACACTGACCTCCTGGCCATGACGAGTCACTTGGAGGGGACGCCCAAAGAGATCCAAAATTTAAAAAAGCGTTAAAACTTTTAAAAAATATTGTTCTAACAGTTCTTCGGGGATCATGTTTAATCTACAATAACCATATCTATAATAATCAACAACAGTAGTCTACAACTATTTAGAAAAGTTTAAAATATTTTAGTCAAGAATTGTGTCCGTATTACCCAGCCTGCATTGGCTAACTATCCATTTTCATAGCAGTGACAGTAAATTTGTTTTTTCTCTCTATTTTTAATAATATATTTATGATTGTCTTTAAATTTTGGTGACTATACTTAATTTGTTAAACGCTTTTAACAAACTAAAAATTCAAGGAAAAGAGATGAGAAGACTCCCAATATTTGAGGTCACAAAGTGATTGAAAGTGGGCGTGGAGAGCCGATCCAGAACATTAAATTGGCCCACTTTTATCCCAATTTTCGGAATGGCCCAAATTCTCCTCACACTTTCATTCCTCTTCTTTTCCACTGTGACTCGCCTGGATGTGACCATGGCCTGAGCTCGGAGTCGAGTCAAATTTTGAGGCAAGCTGAAGGCCTTGTCGTACAAGGCCACAAAAATGAAAAATGTGTCAAATGTGAAAAAACCATTGATGACCCCGAGCATAGAATTGTTCTCGAAATGGCGAATTGCAAAAAAACTGAACACAATCCCCACGCACATGAATATACTTTGACAAGAAAAATAGACTGCGCATGGCATTGGTTGAATCTACATTAAAAACTAGAATTAATTTTCACATCGCTCCACATTTAATAAAATCAGGTGATCAAAAATATGGTAAATTACAGGTGGGTCCACAGGACGAGTTCTCTCATCTCCCTTAAAGCTTTCAATATCATCCCCGACGGAATCGCCCATTGAGTGTGCCGGGGTCTACAAAATTTTAAATGGTGTCATTAATTTAATTTAAATTTGGCTTTATTTGACTTACGTCAAACGCTCCACGATTTTTTGAATGTCTGACTCCAATTTTTAAAAAACGAGGAGCTCTGTGAGGAGTTCAACAGCAAGAAACAATGCAATCAAAATTATGATCCAAATTTCCAATAGAAGCAATGAGTAGAAAATGACGCCATTTTGGAATTGGTGGGGCAGGACAGAGAAAATGAATTGAAGGCGACCTCTCCCTTGAATAATGTAGAGGGCGCTAACGACTAACGAGGCAGAAGCAGACGTGGGGAAGAGACCAAAGATCAAGATTTCTTGCAAAGAGTAATTCACAGAGCATATAGAATAAATAAATAAATTTTATTTATTTATTTATTTAATTAATTTAATTCATTTAATTAATCACAATTAAATTCAAAGAAATTATTCCTGGACACCCTGTACACAAATTGTCACCTTTATTTGATGAACAGGGGTCGAAGCAATGTTAGTTTTGAATTTCAAGTCATTTCATTTCAAGAATTGAAAATTCTGTGCAGAAAATAGTGCCGTCATTTAAATTAATTAATGGCAATTAAATTCAAGAAATTTATTCCTAGACACCCTGCAATAAAATTGTCACCTTTATTCGATGAAGGGCGGTCAGGAGAGTGTTAGTTTTAAATTTCAGGTCAATGGGTTAAGATTTGAAAATTCTGGAGAGATTTTAGTTTTGCCAGAGATGGGCACACGGGTCGGTATAGAAACACGGGTCTGTTACGTAACTCAAGTGATGTTGATGATGTTCAAATATTTTGTTGAAGACAGCAATGTGCGTTCCAGGATTTTGAATAAAGAAACTTCAACTTGTCTGAAGGGTCACGACACATCCCAGAGCGACGGTGAAATGAAGGGTGGTATGAAATTGATTGAAATATTTGGGAAATACAATAGACTGGATTAGCCGAAAATTAATGTAGAGCGTGTCCACTGCCAAAATCCCAAAATTTAGAGCCCACAGACGCCTCCTCCAAACTGACTCCTCCCTTTGGATCCGCCCACTTTTTTCATCAAATTGAATCGGCAGGAAATTCACGATTTGGTTGAAATATTTCCAAGTTTTAAAAATTAAATTTTTCTCTTTCTCATTCAACATTTTTTTTAATTTTTATTAGTTCAAGAAAACTCACAAAATCAAAAATAAAAGTGGAGAGAATTTAATTTTTATAAAAATTAATTGGGAGTTACGCGACAATGAACTTAAATACTTGGAAGTAGTTCTTCAAACGACTAAGTCAAGTTTTTTGTCAAAATTTAAATAACTTTCTTGTTAAAACATAGGCCAAGACTAGCTGGAATGGATGTTGACTAATTCTATTTGACATGACCAGCCCATGTTCCTCGTGACAAGGTCAAAATTCCACCGTGGGACGAAGGTTAATTAATTTCAGTTAACTGTAAAAAGTTGTCAAATGTCACTCCAAATATTTTTAGTTGGTGTTCATTTTTCGTCAAAAATTTAATTGACCCTCGGACTACATGGGGCCCATGTCAATTTGTCCATGTTTCCAAATTCCCCAAACTTTGAATCAAGTACCGAGAATGAATATTTAATTAAATTAATTTAAATTAAATTAGTTTTGTAAAATAGAGTTAGTAAAACGCCAATTCTTTATTCCAGTCAGGACGTAGTGAATTGTACCACAAAGGGGAAAGAGCCATGCGTAGTCGCTGTCAGCGACTCACTGATACATTTTTAGTCAAATATTTTATTAAGCAGCATGAGCATTGAGCAATCAGGGCAACATATCAACTCGATTAGTAGTTTTGGCTCAATGTGAGAGGCCTTCTATTTATTAGGCTTTTAGTTTGATTTTGGAACCGAAGAAGACAAAACGTCAGTGACTTGAAATCAATCCGGGTATTTGAGTAGGGGAAAGGGGGTAATAATGTACCAAAAAAACTTTGAAAGGTTCGGGAGATGAATTATAGGTTGTAAAGGATAGAATGTAGGAGAATGAAATGCATTGCATTCTTGTAGCTCTTGAAATTCTGTACACACCTCTCATAATTCCATTTTAAAATGGAGCATCCAATATGTCTTCAAAATCAATTCAAAATTTTGTTGTTGTAAAGAGGCCAAAAGATAGTAAAACAAAATTTATTTCCCTCTGGGAAAAGTCAATTTGTGAGACAACTCGGTGGTGGAAAATATTGTGTGTTACATAGAATTAATCCCCACTTAATTATGCACTAGACCGTTCCTTCATTTATTTCAAGAGATGACCCCTGACCTCATAAAATATAACTTTAAAAAAGTGGTGGGAATGAGGTGTATGTGGGGTAAAGATGTAGGAGGATTAAATATGAGTTAAAATGTTAATTTCCCCCATAGAAATCAAGTGAGGATTTTTTAGGAGGTTAATGGGACATTGGAAAGAAGGAATAATTATAATTTCTACTATATTTTGCCCTTTGTGTGAATAAAATTAATCCGGATGATTATTGGCTCTGTCCGAGCACAGCTAGGATGAGAATAATGACACAAAATGGTATTTACAGATGAAAAGAGAGTTATGAAGGCTGAAATATAATGTCCTCTGTCCTTCTTATCGCTAAGATATGTAAAGAAAGAATGATGACCATTTGAAATGATGATTCTCTCATGGTACATCTTCACCCCACGAGGTCCTACATAATTACCCGACATAGGCTCAAAAATGACTGTTTTTCAAATTACAATTGAACCTATTATAGTCCATTTGATCAGAACAAAACCAAGGTACAAAATGAACACGATTCCCTCAACTTTCCATGTATATATCAGACTTTTCGCCAACAACCACCCCCTCACCTTCAGGGTCACAAATAAAACTGGTACATCATTACCCGCCTCTCTCCTACTCCAAGTTCTTCCAAGAATTTTTACAATCCCCTTTTATACTCTACCGGATGTTTTTGGAAATGGAACACATGAGGCGATGACTCCCAATATTTTACACGGACCTTGAATATTCAAAAAAGGCGCCATTTTTTAAATTTAAATATTATATTTTTTAGTAATACAATTCTATCCATGTGATGAGTCAAAAATGAACAAAAATGCAAGTACCAAATCTCTTTTTCTAAATATAAAATGGCGCGAAAAGTGAGACATTTTATATTCAAGATTTGACTTGTGTTATATATCTAATGTGATATTCGCTTCTCACTTCCATCCCAAAATTTTTCCATGGATTCACTAGTGTCATGACCAAACGATAAGGGGCCACAGGGTCATCTTCTGAACAGAAAAAAAGGGCGGGACATTTAACTGATGAAACACGGCCCAATCGTTGTGCCCCCATATAATATTTTGAAACTTGTTCATGAGGACTCTTTTAGAAACAAGGGCAAAAGGTCAAACTTTATATTGTTCGAAATTGGTAGAATTTTTGTACAAGAAATTTAAACTGAAGGACGTGGTCAGTACCTCAAACACCATTGGATGAGTTTTTTGAGCACTGGCCTGGTACGACATATTTGATCTGCCAAGCCTACAGCGGCCCCGTCAAAATCTAAAACCACACTATCCCATACTTGACCCACAAAAGAGTCAATTAAAGTTTTAAATTTGGCGGGTTCCGAGTTTAATTTAGCCAAGGCTTGAGACCACACAAAAATCCCCACACAAAATCCATGAATTACTTTTGTCTTGTACTGTGGATTCTCCACTAAAAAATTCAAAAGGTCATTCCCAGTTGCCTACAAAGAATACATATTTGTCAAAATTTGACACTTTTTTATTTTTAAATAATTTAAAAATTATAAAAATTATACTTGCCTTGGCACCATAAAAACTTGGAAAAAATGAACCCCAAACGGAAGACTTGACCCAGAGGACATGGAATCCTTGATCAAAATAAAGTTGTGCATACTTCACCACATGTTTTCTTTCTGCTCCTATCCAAGTGGGCATGAGCAAAAGGGGAGGAGTTTCATTGACCTTTGACCTTTCCACTTCAAATATACTTGTACCTTTCAAGGTCAATGGTTTGCAAGTGTCTGTGAGTAACTGGATATCATTTGTCAAGACAAGACTACTCACACTTCTTTTAATTGATTGACCTCCCCCGCTCCCCACATTTGACCCCGTACCAAGTCCAACCTGACCCAGTCAATAAACTTTGCAAATGGGAAAATAATTTTATAGCAATATCAAACTATGCTCGAAATGTTCCTGATCATAATTATTTTAAACATCCATGACCGTGCATGGTACTAATTTCATGAAATTAAAAATTAAAATGATTTCGACAAAAAAAAAACTCACCCGTCCCAAAATTATTTTATGAAAGGGAAAAGATCCCGCCATTTTCCGGAGGGCTGAGTAAATCCACATTTTGAAATTGAGTTTATAAAGTCCTTGTAAAAACATGAGAAAAATTAAATGATTTGGAAATCATGTAGCAGGAAATAATTTCCCTTTTTTTTGCAATTTTTATCAGCTTGGTTTCGCAAAACAGGAGCCAGTTTGAAGGTCATCCAAAAATTGTTAATTGTGTCAATGGTCAAGTTTAATCAAAATTGATAAAAAACAAGTCATTTCTAATTTTAATTGGATTAAAATATTTAAAATTACTGGCCAACTTTAATACGTCCCTCCCCCAATAAATGTCAAAGAAAATTGGCTCACGATAAAGGATTAATGATGACTTACTGTGGTGAGTGTCCTAAATTAAATTAGTGGAAGGTGATTAAATGTCAAAAATTATTTTACGAACGAACCCCTTTATAAACCTTTGACAAGACATTTGAATTTAGTTTTGTGGGCAATGAAATTAATATTTTTATTATTCCCATCCCCTCCCCTCATTGTAGAAACGTGTTGAGGAGGCGACTCTACAATGTTTTCTAAATATTTCTACGTGCCTTCAAACGGTGACGTCAGCAGGAAGTCCTTTCAAATGGAATAATGTTATTTTATTTGACCCATAGATTTTGTCATTTTGCTCATGGATTTTAATTATAAATATATATGGACGAGTGTACATTTGACAAAAAAAACCCCATTAAAATTCTTGTTCTAGATAATTTAATCTCAAAAAAATAATTATATTTTAAAAATTACACCAAATTGAATATTTTAATAAAATTTTAAACTAAAATAAATCATCCAAAATAATTTCTGACATCCTAAACTGTTCAGAATTGTTAACTGGAGGCGAAACTAAAAATTAACAAAGTTTTCTACTTCTCACTTCAGGACTGATTAAAAATCGAATGGCGTCTTGGTCCTACATTTTAGTAGTGTAAAAAGTAACAATAATTAAGTCATCAATTTAAAATCCTTCCACGCTAAATCCACAAATGTAAGCATTACCAATTCTTTTTGAATTTAATTGCACAATTATTTTAATTAAACTCTAATCAAATATCAGTCAATTAATCATAATTTTTATTGATTAAATATAATCAGACTGATATCAAACTAAAATATAAATCCAACTCCACGCTCTTTAATACACTCAATTTTAACTCCCCGTACACACAATTAGTCAATATTTTAATTGTAATCACAATTAAAATGAAACAAACTCTTCATTTAATTTTAATTATTACAATCATCTCAATTTTCAACAATCCCTCCCCAGTTTCCGCTGACTCCTCACTGAAAAAAGAGCCGTCGGTGGAGTGCATCGAGAATGCCTGGGACGCGGAAGAGTTTGATTGGAGCGTGAACATCGCAAGAAATGCCGAGTACCCAGAGGACCTCCCCGAGCCCCTTACAAATAAATTGGAGGGGCGGGGCATGATTTACTGGGAGGGTGGCTATACTCCCCAAAAGGTCTACAAATATGGCTCCTCCTTCAATGCCCATCTCCCCATCTATCTCTACGTAAAATACTACGCCCACGAAACCCACAATTCCGACAAAAATAAATACATTTTCCCCACACCAGAGGGCGATGGGTACTTACTCCCTACTACCAATTTCACTTGGGCTGAAGCCATGTTTCAACTTGACCTAACCGAAGGGGCAACGGAGGTAACTGCAATGATCTCAGTCTTGATCTATATTTAAATAAAACCGCCATCTTTTGTTGAAAATATTCTACTCGCGTGTTTTAGTCAGTCGGAGTGGAAACAAATTATTTGTGGGGGGATGAATATTTGGTCATTGAAAAAATGATTCTCTCGCAAGGACATCAAGTGGAGACCATTGAAGACATAAAAAATCTTTGTCCTCCAAGGGTTGATGTGGGTGTGGAGTGTGTTGATGACCTCGAGGACTTTGAGACTTTTCCCTGGAAAATTTTATACTCCACTTTTTTGTACGCCCAAGACTCAAGTGCCCTACCCATCCCGACTTTGCAAGAAAATTTGGAGGGTAACGGGATTTTTTATTGGGAGGGTGGAGACGACGCGTGGCAACAAATTCAGCGATACCCCGAGGCCAATCTGCCATCCGTTTACGTTTATTTTAAATACTACGGCTATACTGCTGGTCTCACAACAGAGGTCACTGCCTGGCCCGTTATCGGTGGACCGACTGTGATCGTTAATAAAACGCACAATTTTGAATGGAGCGAAGTTTACTTTCCACTGAGCATTTCGTCCTATCGTGATTATGTGAGTTTGAACATTTTAAATATTTTATTAGCGCCTAATATCTTTTTGAAATTTTGTAGACGTCCTTGACCACAAGAAGGTATCGGAAGGGAGATTATTTTCTGGTGGATAAAATAATTGTGGCGCAAGGCTACAGAAATATTAGCAGCTTGGAGGACATCAAAAATTTGTGTCCTTCAAAGGAAGTCACGGGGACTACAGTCAATCCAACCACAGTTGACCCTGATGACCCCTCTACTACGACAACGACGGGGAAACCTGGGATAGGGGATTTTGAGTGCAAGGAAATTGGGAGTTTTGGGGATTCGTACAATTGTTATATTTTTCATGTGTGTCAGTTGGATGACAATGGAAACTTCTATGACACGGTCATGACCTGTCCGGGGAAGACAGTGTGGTGTGAGGATACAAAGCGATGTGACACGCAGGTCGTTTGTCCTTGTTCTGTCTGTAGAGGTCATGCTGAATTGTGAAAATAAATTATCTAAGCTTAGTTTGTTGTTTTATTACTCATCAATGGCGAAATGATGGCGTCAGAGATTGCCAATAAAAATGGATGTGTGCCATATCAAATTGTAATTAATTGCCTTATCAATTTGTCAATAAATTTAATTTTATCAACGGAGTCTGAAAAGGTGGAGACGAATGTTTTTAAATACATTAAAATGAATTGAAGAATGTCATGTCCTAATTTTACAAGAAACGAAAAGGAGAACGGTGACCACTGGCACGGAATCAATTTTTAAATGGAGAACATTAACTGGAACCGTCTCAGGATTTTTAAAATTCCGGCTTAAGGGGTCACGGCAGGGGCCCAATAATGATGACCTCGAAGCAGTTACAGATCCCAATCTCCAGAAATAGACCAAATACCAAATCAATCACATTTAAAATCATTTAATAATTTTAATAATTTTGAAAAATAATAAAATTATTATTAATTTTTATCAAAGCCGTTTCTTTCAAAATGAAAAACAAAGAAATTGTCTCAAGGCCAAAGGTCATCAAAAGTTATTATGTATTAGTGTGTAAATAAATGTGGACTTTGAATGAGCCCACAACTTTGCCGACCTGTGCTCAAGGCTGGATACCCCCCCCCCTCTCGTAAAAAAATTAAATTACGATTCACTAACAAAACTTTGACACGCCACTCAACACGCTAGACACTATTTAATGTATTAAAAAAAATTGTCACACAAATATTTTCTCTTGAAATGTCAAGAAAATTCTCTTGATCTGAATTTTTCCTTTTTTTTGTTTCTAATAAATTTTCAGTATTAAAAATTGTTTTAAAAAATAAACCGACAATTTGTCAAATTGATCAAGATGAAGGGAACCCTCCCATTAATCTTGTTCCTTGTTTTCATCTCTGTAGACGGGGCTGTGAAGTTATCTTGTTTAGAGGAGGCAATATGGAGTTGGCGAGTGAGCCAGTTGGTGGCGGGAATTTCTCATAATTTTATTCATTTTGTCGAGATTGACAATTCTTATTCTTACATGGGCCTCCAAGTACCCGCCCTCATCAATTCCCTCTCCGATCCTCGAAATCGATCATTGATTCAAGTTTCAAGAAGAAGGGGCGTGAGTGTCATCAAGGGATTGAAAAGAATGGGACGGTACGTCAATTTTGTTTTTATGCCCAAAAAATCATCATCTCATCTCCAACACTTGCCCTCACTCATTGCAAAAGCGGTTGACAGTTAGATTGACGTAGTGAAGGGTGAAGAAGATCAAATAAACTTTGTGCGACCCCTTGTGGCCATTTGGCTGTCAACACCATTTGGTATAGAATCAATCCACATTTTTGATAAAATGACAAAACTACAAGCAAGTGTCATTATTCACCCCCTGGTCTTGGTAATTGAAGATTTCCTGACGTTAAAGGAACG
>JAQIVZ010001979.1:0-25315 GCA_034700945.1 Arrhopalites spinosus
AACATGAAGAAAAGAGGATTAGGGACAAAACTCTAAAATTGACTTTTCTTATCGTAAAATATTTTTCAACATTAGACACGACCCAGTCCCAAGTCAAAAAGCTTAGACCCAGACCCACCCACACCCGGGTCTGGGTCGGGTGGGTCAAAAAGCGCGGCTCTACTACTCTACTACTTAGTTAGTAGTCTATGGGCAAAACCCTTCTATTTCTCAGGGAAAAGCCTTGCTGTACCACAGACCATAGAGTAGAGTATCCTTTAGTATGGTCCTACGTAATTTTTTCGAATGCATTATTTTCGAACGTATTATTTTCGAAATATTTTTTTCGAATAAAAAAAAGGAAAAATTACGACGATGCATATTTAATCGCCCTAATATAGACCACATTGGTGCCATTTTTTACAGACATTTATTAAATCTTTTATGTGATTTTCCCTTCCCTCTTAACAATAGTAGAAAATTTTTTGAACATAATATAGATCATATTATGTGAAGAGTAAACACTCAAAAACAGTCAACCACCTTAAAATAAATCTAATGCTGACCAAAGGTGGGTCACTTCAAGTGACCGCTTTACTGCGTATTCTGGGTGAGTCTCCTTTCTTCATGCCCATGTATAATGTAATGTTAAAAAAGGGACTAAAGGTCTGTCGCTTAGTAAGAATTATGTATCCAAAAATAATTCTGGTAATTTATGTAAATCGAATGAACAAAATATTTTTCATTCTACAATCAGAGCTCCAAGTTTAATTGTTGTAATAATTGCAATGTCAACCAGAGAAATATGGGTGAGTCAAATTTAACATTATTTTTTTTTTCGAGAAAAAGAGAAAAAACAAATAATTTAATTTTTGAGTGAGAGAGAGAGAAGGGAAAAATATTTTATTTTGTATTTTTTGAGAGAGAGAGAAAAAATTATATTTATTCTTTTTTGAAAAAAGAAAGAAAAGTAATTTTTTTTGGTTAAAATGTATATAAAATAATTATAGAACTATTAAATTTTAATTTTTGGTTATAAAGTGAGTGTAAAATCAATTTTTTTTAAAGTCCAGGTTCTCATTTGCATTTATTTTCTGCACACAAACTAACATGTGTGTGTAATTGCCTTCTCTCTTTTCCTCCTCACAATGGTACCAATACATTGCACACGGTATTGAATTTTTTTATTCGAAAAGAATGATTCCAACAAAAAGCCATTCGAAAAAAATACGTTCGAAAATAATGCATTCGAAAAAATTACGTAGGACCGTTAGAGTAACCTTTAGTACCACAGACAGAGTACATAGAACAAGTTACTTGTTCTACTGAATACATAGCACGATAAGATACAATTTTCTTACAATATTCATATTTTATATCGTGTACATAGTCTGTAGGCTTGTACCGGAGAGCTGCAGAGTGTATTTAACCTTGGATTTTCTAGTCTGTCCAGTCTAAGATAGAAAAAATCTTCCCATCTTTAGGCCTTGTGACAGTCTTTAATTCAAGGTGCTGCCTGGTAGTTCCATTTTATCTGGGCGTCTGAGATCAAACACTAATAGCCGGTAAGAAAACACCTAATTATCATTACATGTCATTACTTAAGTATAAAATCATAAAATTGAAGAAACAAAAATTCATACACGGGTGGCGCGAAGTGAATTGAGAAAAAAGTTGCGTTTACTTTTATTTACTCATTATTAAATAATGATTATTTATTTAGATAGAATTGCCGGATCATCCAGTATGTGGCTGTTCGTCAATCTAGTTGTGATTTTGACTATTGTCGTTAATTGTGAAGGATGGAATCGTCATGAAAATCTCCAGAAAATTGGTGAACACTTTAATGCTCCTCCTCCTCATATTCACGGAAAATTCTGTTATGTCACCTGGACCGCTGACAAAGGATATGACATTAAGGTACTAATAAATTAGTCTTCCTGAATGTACAGAGATAGTTGTGATCAATTATGTATTACTAAAACTTATACTATGTATATGTAGATTTTTGGAGTAGGATATGCTCACAATCCCTCTGATCTAAACTGGGTTGCTAAAGGACGTTACCAGAATATGGTTAGTGATCCATGTGACAAATGTTAATCATATTGACAATTAAAGCATCTTGAGGACTACTTTTACAATGGTCAATTTTGTAGGTCAATAAAACTGGATGGGGTTTCTTGGAAATAGAAACAAGGCCAACTTGGCCTGATGAGATGCAAACTGTAAGTAATTTGCATTATAAGATAAGACATGCATTCAATTCAAATTATTATAATGTACTAAACGTGTCATGTTTTGTTGTTTATGTCTTGCATTTTTTACATAAAAGGAGTTGCTTTTTGAAAAGCAAAACTGTATGCACTTAAATATAACTGTAGTATAACTGTGTATATTATATTATTGAATAATTGTTGTACATTATTAGAATAATCTCATTGTGCTTGTTTATATTTTTGTTGTTATACAGTATGCAGCAGGAATGGCAGAGGTAATACCTAAATTTTGACTCTCAAATATATATTTATTACATAATTATATAATAAGAAACAATGAACTATATTTTAGAAACAGTTATTATGAAATATCATAATATAATTGAGGATGATCAAGATTAAAAACTTATTATTTTATTAATTTGCAGGGTTATTTGACTCGTGATCTCATCTTCTACTTTTGGCAAAATGTGATTGAGGTATTCAAAATAATCTAAACGGGACATATCCCTAATGTCTTAAATTGTAGTATTAATGGTCCCATGCCCCATGCTAAGATACTTTATCATATTTTTTCAGCACTATTGTGATGAGAAACAAACTGTTTGCAAGGTACAACCACTACTGCTATGTCATATGACAGTTTAATTAAATGTATAGTAATTTATTTTTCATTACATGTACATTATGTGTATATTATTCACTGTTTTTTATTATTATTCACTGTCCGCTTCTATTTCTAGTATGTGAAGAAATTTGTATCTCAAAATGATGCCTGGGTACAAAAAAGCATAGCAAAATTGAAAGATGCTTCACCTTATTGGCACCACGTGAATTTGATTTATCAACAACTTGAAGGCCTTAGGTTCGTTACTTCTTTTATTTTTTGTGTATAACTATATCTAGTCTTCCATACATTTTTAAATTCGTTCAAAATATAAGTTAAAAATATTTGAGAATGATTTTTATAAAATATGTTTTTTTTTGAATGTTAAGGTTTGGATACAGAAAAGCCTCTAAAGGAGACTCAAGATGGGAACTTCAAGATTACGATTTTTCCATGATGTAAATACAAATACGTGCCTATTATTTTAATCATGATGAATATTGACTGTTGTTTTCATTTGTCTTCTATTTTATTAGAAATATGTTTGCCGATTTATCTGATCTTGAGAGTGCTTTGGATCCAAACCCAACGAAGAAACTAACTGATATGGTGAAAGATAGTCACTGTTCCGTTCTAATAAAAGTAGTTGAAAATCGGGATATTTATGCCGGTCACGTCACTTGGGCAAGGTATTGTATTATTGAACATCTAATATTGGTTTGTGCTTGATCCTTATAAACCCACCTGTTATAAAATAATTGTTTGCATTTATTAAAAGGTACACTTCCATGTTGCGCCTTATCAAACGATATGAATTTCCTCTGAAGACTTTATCAGGTAGTAACTTCTAGAATTTTTTTAAAAAAATTAGATGAACTATCCTTTAGTTGGACTCACCATGAAATTCAATTTTTGAAAAATTGGCGTCATGTAAAATTTTGACAATTTTTTTAGGATCAAACAGTACTATTCCAGGTGTAAGCATTTCTATGAGTTCATATCCTGGAATGATCTATTCTATGGATGACTTTTACACTACGTCTGCAGGTCTCTTCGTGACGGAAACTACAATTTCAAACTTTAATCAGGACTTGTGGAAGAAGATTACACCTGAGAATTCTGTAATTACAAATAACAAATCATAATTTTTAAATATTTTGATAAACAATTAAATACGGTATGCAGTGTGGACTAAACAAATTTATAATCACATGTTTACTAGTTGTACACTTCCATTCGAGCGATGGTTGCGAATAGACTGGCCACTGATGGACGTCAATGGACAAAGTAAGCAATTTCATTTAAATGTTGATTTTTTGAAATGGTGTACATGTATTTATTTTGTGATGTAATTACGATTAGGTTTTTTACTTTACTGAATTCGGGAACATACAACAACCAATGGATGGTTTTAAATTACAACCTTTATGAACCACAAAAACCACTGAAAGCAGGCTTGCTTTGGGTTCTCGAACAATTACCTGGTAGGCTTTAACAAATTAATTTCGCCTCTTTTTCTCGAATTTCCTACTGTTCAAAATCAAATTTGTTGTTTTTTACCTGCTTGACACAGGTTTTGTGATATCTAAAGACGTGACATCAGTACTGGTAAATTTTTCTTGTGATAAAGTTTAAACATTTTGTTTTATGCATTGAATTGTTATACATGTCTTTATGCAAAGTATTTCTGAGCAATTGTAAACTTTATTCAATTGTGTAATTAATATTTTTAATGGTATTGTTTCTTACCATTAGTCAAAAACTGGATATTGGGCATCCTACAATGAACCATTTTTTGATGAAGTCTTCCAACTGAGTGGCTCTAGTAAAATGCAGGCAAAATATGGAGACTACTACTCTTTTAATAATTGTCCGAGGGCAAAAATTTTTGCTAGAGATCAAGGAAATGTGCAAGATGTTGATTCTATGATGAAGCTGTTGCGATACAAGTAAGAATGTATTATTTTAATCATTAAAATGTAATGAAGAGAATTTGAGTGTCAGAAAAACGTTTTATATACGTCTCAATTATTCATTTCACAGTGACTACCAAAATGACCCATTGTCTAAATGCAACTGCACTCCACCATACAGGTGAATTTATATGCTTATTCTATTCATTGCAATATAGAATATTTTTTATTTAACCTGTATTTATTTACCATAATATTCTTTCTTAATGGGACAAAATTTCTTGTTTATATAGTGCCATCAATGCCATTTCTGCTCGCTGTGACTTAAATCCCGCATCAGGCAAATATCCTTTCCCAGCTCTTGGTGAGTCCAAATTTAATAGTTTAATTTATTAAAAAATAAACAATGTCTATCATATGCAAATCTAAGGGTATAAATAAATTTGCCTATCTTACAGGATATCGTGAGATGGGAGCGACCGATATGAAACTCACAAACTTGGATTTGTTTGTATTGCAACAATTTATTGCCATCGGTGGTCCAACTTACAATCCTCTTCCGCCATTCCAGTGGTCAAAGTCTCCGTTGAGTAAATTACCACATTATGGACTACCAGGTTACTTACTTTATTTTTTGTCTAACTTATTTTAAAACTTTTTTGTCTGCTTCATATGATGTTGTTAGTGTAGAATATCATAATTTTTTAAACAAGTGAAATATATTTAACTTGTTTTTTGTTATAGACAAATGGGAATTTGAACCTCTGATCCATCATTGGCATTGGCTTTAAACGCGATCGTGAAAATTTACTAAACTCTCTATTTTATATTTCTCTCTACGTATATATTTAATATTTACATCTTTTAACATGTTTCTTATAATTTTGAAAATATGCATAATAAAGGCCACTAATACTTCTATTTGTTTTTAAACATTAAACCAGAGAGTTTTGAGTATTATTATTTTGGAAGTCTAAATTGTCATCTCTTCAAAGGATATCAGTCTAAGCTGCCAGACTGTCGCAATGGATTTTTTCCAGCAAGTTACTGTAGACAACTTTCATAGTTCAGTGATTAAAGCAATTATGACTAAAAGAGTTTTTATAGGCATCCCTTTACAGGGTTCATTGTAGTCTTATCTCTATTCTGAAAATGATAAATTTTTTTAACTTTCCACTAGAACAGGTTTGTTCTATCTGCTGCACTCCAAACAAACAACAAGTAATGATTAGAGATCAAACCTTTTGTTTGTTGTGAAATAATCAGTTCCGTTTTATTGTTGAGATGACCGAATTTCAACTTATGAGTCACAAGTTGTGACTAAATCAACCTAATAATCGTTAAACTAGATAGCACTTTCAGATATCTCTTGGAATTTAAGCAAACAAAAACTTGCAGCACATTTTTGACGCCATTGTCGTTTCCCCTACAAAACAAAAAAAAATACCTTCCTCATACGAGACTATACCACGTAAATAATAAATGACATTGAGACAAACACAGTTTTTTCTTCTTGTAGAATTTTAATACATAGGGAATAAAATCACAAGTGTCAAAATTTATGATTGTATATTATTAATTCACACTCACTAAATGTATAATATGTACAGGATTACAGTTAAAACGAGATCGAGTATATATTCCAAGTTGAATAACTTTACAAAAACAAATAAAAGAGTCAAAATCACAACAGTTACTTGATATGCGAAACATAACTGGGCAGGCAGCAACCTTTTAAATAACATCAAACGTAGGGGATAAAATGTAAAAATTTACTCTCTCTATTATAGTTGTAACACTACATAAACATAAGTAATAAAAAGTACAGTCATATTAATTCACGAATCACACGAATAAACAACAACGAAGGGAAGAGTAGTCAACGAGGCTTAATGATAATTTTTGTCAAGTACATAAATACCTAATTATTAAATAAATACCTTATTAATTTTTTAAAAATTATCACTTCTATTGGCATGTTTGAGAGCATAGACACAATTATTTGAGTTTTGTATTTTTAAAAAAATTAACAGAATATAATACACTATAAATCTGTAAGCTGTTCTCATACTATATGAAACTAACTGACACTACCTATAAAACTGAATGCTAAACAAGGATTTAATAATAATCATTTTAATTGGCAAGATAATCAAGCATTCAGTTTTTGCGGTTCAATAACAATAAATACCATCAAACAAACGACAAATCAATTAATAAAAATACAATTTGATTAGAAAGATTACGGTCATACTTTGTGCAGAAATTATTCACATTAATCACGTCGTCAATACGGAGTAGGATCACGAAGATGAGCTTGCTTCTTATGCTCCGTCTTGAGACACTTTCCCCACCACGATCTTTTTGTACACGTTAGCTCTGGCTTTAATAATAAAAGAAATCATCATTAGGATTTGAGTACATCACTACTAAATAAATTCCGGACTGTCATCTTTATAAACCTAAATAATTATAATCTATATTCACCTTTAGAACAAAACATTTGGTTGAAACAATGTTAAAAAATAACTTTCCGACGAAATCAGCAGCACCCGTATTCGTCTGCTTGAGACAGGATCGGAATCTAGGAAAATTCCATTATTATTTTAATTAGATATTATAATTATTGCCTCACACTAAGCATGGAAAGGAAACAGACAAGAAAAGACAGAAAAAAGCGGAAAAGGATTACATTCTCCATTTTCACTCTCTCCATTTTCATACCCCAATTTTTCCTATTTCATATTTTTATTCCTTATGAGCAAAGTTGAAAATAAATGTGCATTAAAAAAATTTCTTTTTCAAAAAACAAACCAGATTGTTTAGGTACTTCACTGTGATTCATTAATATACCGTAAACGTGCATCTGATGGTAAGTTAGTACCATTTGTTTACAAATGAATATCCTGTTTTGTTACTTTACCATGTAAAGATGGAATTAAAAATTATGAAAAGGGAATAAACCCAGTAATTATTCTTTGATAATAACCTTTCGACTATTAAAATGAGCATTGTACATGTGAAACGGATATAAAATAACATGACGAACTATATAGTAAAATGATGTACAGCATGCATAAATAAACAAGCTCGAATACAAAAAAGCATTCGTGTCTATAGTTTGACCCATACATTTATTACAACTTTTCCCTATTATTACTAAACTCCGAAACTTGAAAACTTTATCATATTAATTGTAAGCAGGTAGGTTCTGTACCAAACTATTTTTCCATCAGTCTACCACTGAGAAAATATGTTTCATGTTCCTTCATGTAATATTATCTACGTATATGTACCATTAGACCAGAAAGGGAAACAAAAAATTTGGAGGAAGCCTTTTCATTCAATCTACTTACACTTGTTTCTATCATCGCTCCAGCCAATCTCTGTACATTTCAAACAAGTACAGACCTTATACCCCCAATATTAACTAATGATGAGTGAGTAAGTTGGTTAAAAGCAAACAAAAGCATCTGACCACCCATACAAACTATAGGTAAACATTCAAACTGCTTTGTCCAAATTTTTTTGCAATACTCTTGTTAAATATTAAAACCACATAGTTAAGAAAATTCGGGTCAGGGAATAACGGGTTATATAATAGTTATATAACAAGAAGAAATTACAGGATTGAAGGCGATATAAAGAAAATTTCAGATTTTCTCAAGTACCAGCTCTCAAGTCGGTGGTAGAAAGGGATAAACTCAGCAAGGGGTACCCTCAACCATTTAAAATACCTCTACCGTCCATACAAAGGAGAATGAAGCTCACAAGACCTTTAGGATTAACTTCTCTCTCTATGAATACTCCATCTCTATACTGACTCACATACATACATACCCGTATTTCTTTCCTTGTTCCTGTTACCATGTTCCTTGGAATGGATGGACTATAGATTATGACCAAGATAACAATAGGAAAGAAGTTTCTTGTGTAAGAGAGAGAGAGACAGAATGAGTTGCCCATTGAAAGTCATTGGAAGCAATGATTGAATTTCTGTGCAAGTCTATTTCAAAGAAACAATTTTATATGAGGGTGAAGAAAGGTCGGGATGATCACCCAACTTCCTTCACTATGGTCGCAATTAACGAGCTCATTGTTCTTCTCTGTGAGGGAAAGAGAAAAAAATGAAGGAACACACCATCCCACAGTACAGATAATAAGTAATACATATCTCAGATCCTCTCCATTTATATCTATCTCATGCATGTACAATATGAAGAGATACAGCTCGTCGCACTTGTTCCCTCGTTGGTTTTAACGGAGAGGGAGAAGATGATCTTTGTATGTACAGATCAGGGAATGTTTCATCCTGTGGGTTTCCTCAATGCCAAAGGGGAAGAAAGACAAATGAAAAAATTAGCTACAGTCAAAGTTGATTCCCTAAAGTCACTCAACTGTTTATTATCGATTTCATTGTGGAATACACTCGGCTCAACTAACGTAACTCGTTCCTTGTCGTCAGTTGTCAGCATTTCGATTTCTAATGCATCTCTATTATATGTAAGGACAGACCTTATATGATATAATAAACCTAACCTTTTATAAAAGATCACATAGGTACATATACACCATTTGCCATTTATATATGAGGGTGCATGCAGTTCTCAAACACTAAACTACCACTGCCTATTATTACTAATACTATTGACTTCCTTATGTGAGTATGTACAAGACATGCAGTTAGCAGTTAGGAACTATTGTAATGTTTCAGACTGAATCTGACGATGAAATCCTCCTCCCTCATCATCATCATCATCTCAAGCCCACCACTACCATACAAAATGTAGGAAAGAAGAGTGAGAGAGAATAGTAGCCAAGGAAGCAGGAGCAACCAGCATCATTCATGGCAATGCGATAATGTGACCAGTAGAGAAATATCCATTCCATCCCAATGACTTTTTCACTTATCCTAGTCTGCCTCATGAATCATTATGATCACATGATGAGAGCATTGGGAACGAAATCACATACATCACTTATCCATCGCTCCATCACATAACTTTCACAAGACTCCCATGCTGCAATTTTATACACACAATCTTTCCTTCTTTCTTTCTCCTTCTACTCTTTCATCCTTTTTTCCACCAACGACCACCACAGAGTCCACATTTTATACATTTGATTTCACTGACTAAGAGAACAACCTATACTTACATCTCTGCTTCTACTCAATTCTTCAAGCAATGAAACTTACACTACCGTAAAATCTACATTAAGGGCCCACTCTAAAATAACCGCCTACCTTTAATAAGGGCCTACCCCGCGACCTTATTTGACAAATAAGCGCCCACTCCAAAAAACGCTTTTTATTATTTTTTGATCATTTTCCAAGAACCATGATGATTCATAGACCTTTCTAGCAACTAGGTAATTATAAGTTTAAAATGTTTGGAAAAAGAATGAAAGAGCTCCATTGAACGTTTCATGAGAAATGTTAAAATAGAAAAAACAAAGCTAATCCCAAAGGTCAACAATAGAATAAACTATTTAAAATTTATTAAATATTTTGACCCCAACTTGTGTTCTATTCTTTCTTGTCATTGTCGGTTTACTTGAGTAAAGTAGAAACTGCTCCTCAATATTAAATAAATTATAAAAAATCAACATTTTTTCCTTTCAAGTTCGACATAAAAATTTTTAAAGCCTGATTAAATGATGACAGTGTTTCAGCAGACAGTGATGTTTCTGATATTGATGAGGATTAAATTTTAGATTAACTGATTCTGGTAATTTTTTACATTTTTCAATTTATAAAATGATCAAAATAATATTTGAAATGTGAAAATAATAAATAAGCGCCTATGCTCTAATAACCGCCTACCTTTAATAAGGGCCCACCCTCCGACCTTATTTGACAAATAAGGGCCAAGGCGCTTAATTTAGATTTTACGGTATATATAACACATATCCACAGTCATATTTTTCCCCTTATTCAGCAGACAGCAAAACCTTCAAATATCCTCACATTTCCTCATCCTTGTCCTCTCGTATCAACTCAATACCATGTCAATCTGTACAATATGAATTACTGTCCTATCTTTGTACAATATACTCATCCTTCCTTCTCTTCCATGTGCATACTGGCATCCATGTATTCTTTCAAAACACAAATCTTACAAAATGTTTACAACAGTAGAACAAAACTGAGTCTGACGTCAAGGCTCTCATAGGAAAATTATCATCAAATCTAGGAAAAAAACTTGTATACGTAGTTATGCAATGTATTTTTGTTCAAGTAGACAAAAAGAATATTTTTGTATCTTTACCCGTGTCCGTCTTGTACGAGGAAAAAAAATTAAAACTAGGGAGCCATGCATAGACTACATGAAAAAAAATTCTCTCTCATGAGGAACACGGAAAACTCAAAAAATGTGACGGGAGAGAGGCTCTGAGAGGAGGAAATGTTTGAGATTGCGTTTTAGAGAAGCCCAAATTTCTGTCATACCCCCACTATATGTTACATGGAGTCCCATGTATGTACACGAGTAACGTCGTCACACAGAGAGGAAAAGGTGATATAGGAATAATAATTGTCATGCCCTTGCAAATGAATGAGACATCAAAGTGATTCAAGTGTGAGGAAATGCATAAAACACAAAGATAACGTCTATTCCAATTCAATTGTGTCTGTCATCTTCTTGCCCCGTTCGTTTCTCTTGTAGAGTACCCTCTGAGACGACAGGACAATTTACACTTCTCTCTCTTCTTCTTTTTTTGTGAACGTCTGGAGTTTGAAACTCAAAATTCTTTTACACACGGTGGATTTCTATGAACATGTCTAGAGGCTAGATTGACAGCAAAGCTTTTTCCCTCCTTTTCCTTCCCTTGGCAAAGTGCAACCTTAATGAGCTAACTATTGTTTAACTTTCGAGTGGAGATATTCAACGAAACTTGACTTCCGTCCTGACATCACAAGAGACTAGACGACAAGAAATCGAGAGAGAGGAGACGCTCCACTTCTCTCCAGCTCAGTGTAACATTGTAAACCCCTGTAGAATCTTACAAAATAGAAAGAGGAAGAAAGGCTCCACCCAGTCAAAAAAAATTACAATGGAAAAACATGATAACTTTTCCACTTTTTTCAACATGGAAAGTGTTCCAGAAGGAAAACTAGTGGGGGAGAAACTCTGGCATCCCATTGAGGACTAAAATCAAGAGGGTCTTCATCCATATGAACACAAATAATAATAAGATTGATAAACAAAAGAAATCTGTCTGTAATTTTTTGCCATTCTTTGTAATTAATTGATACAAAATTATAAGTAGTATTTGATGACAAATCCTTGCTCTAACTTTACAATAGAAATAACTACCTCAAATCTCTCATGGTTCAGTTTTGAAAAGACCAGTGAATGCAATTTATAAGGTAGCAAGTCATCAAGTTATTCGTACGTGATGTCTATAAACTAGAGTCAATTGAATTGATGTAAACCATGAAAAGCATTTTGGTACATGTACCCTGTACACGTAAAGCAAAGGTGAGGGGAATTCTACCAGCACGACAAAAATGTAAAAATTATCAAACCTTTCGTCACATGTGCAGTGCATTATGGTGTACATTCGCCTAAAATGCAATTAGAGAATTATATTAGGTAATAATTTGGAAAAACTTTGTCATAATGGTCTTGGTTCTTTTTTTTGTTCATGTGACAAAATGCCATAATTTTAAATAAATTACCAATTGAAAAGATCATATTTTTCCGTAAAAGCTTCAATGAAAAACGGACATCTGTAAATTTAGAGAATAGTGTGAGAATATTGTCGACAGTGTCATCAATGTCTTTTTTACATTCTGTCCACATTACAAATTCATCATCATCGGTCACTAATTATAATTTAGATACATTATAATCGTAAAAAGTATTACCCCAAATCATGGCCTCTGCAACATTTATCAGCACCCATGTACCCTGAGATTCATTTAGAATTTTATCTCCCATTTATAGAAACTTTTGTTTTATGCTAACCCATAAGAATTTGAAAATATGTGTTATGGTATATTAGACATCTTCTTACCACCCAGATCTCGAGCCTCCAATGCCGTATATCCAACACCGCACCATTTTGTGCCTACCAGATAGAATTTACACCTGAACTATTATTATTATTAGTACAAGCTGTGAGGTGAATCAATTTCATACGATGAAGGGGGTGTTTCTTAAATAATTATGGATATCGAACCTGGGAATCGAAATGTCTCTTTCAGTTGACTCATACTCAGTTCTCGTTTGGATCTACTGCTCAGGTAAGTCAGAATCAAGAAATTTTACATTTTAATTACACTTTAAAGTCTCTCTTGTTAAAAATTTTAAGTCTCATAGGTTTGTCAATTTAAACCAAGTTTCAATTCAAAACCAAAAATCACAGTAATTAGTAATTACCGATTTGACCTTTGTTTGTACATTTCAATCAAATCCTGTAATCTTGTTGATAATTTTAATGTCGTGCCAAAATTACGTACAACAATACGAGCAAAAGGCATAATATTAATAGTACTTTAAGCGTTACGATTAATGAAAAAATAAGTAAAATAATCTTACTATCAAAGATTGACACTAATGAACTCTTGCTTTCTTGCTTACACCCATCCACACACTCACTAAATTAAAATTGAAAATAATTTAGTTATAATCTATGTTTACAATGACATGTTTGTGTTTTTTTCCATATGTCTACTTTAGTAGTAGTTGACGAGCACCCAGAAACTAAGTGACATTGATGAAATTCTTATTTTTTAAGAAGCGACTTACTTATGAACGTCATGAAATAATTTTAATTAAAACAAATATAACAATATAATGAGTGGATAACCCAATGACCCAAAAATAGAGTGAATCTTAAGTGAATGCTTCATATAAAGACTCTTGGTCTTCACTATTTATTTAGTGACGACCTGAGTTGAGGTCAATGCCTCTTTTTCATTTAAACTTAATGTGATGATGCATGTTGGACCATTCGTACCGCTCGTAAATTTCCATAGTCGCTAATGAACACATTGCCCGGTGGTGTGTATGAATTAGGAGAGAGTGAGAGAATCAATGGACTAAAATTATAAAGAGAAAGAAAGTTGAGAATAGTCAGAAAAGAATAAATAGAGACAGAGACAGAGAGAGAGAGATAGATAAAAAAATCAAAAAAAAATATCTCACTTTTCGTCGCATGTACAATGGCTTATTGTATTCATCCTAAAAGTTAAAGGTTTTAAAATTAAATAGATGTAGTTAATTAGTAGTAATGTCCATGCATTTTCGTATTATCTGTTTTTAGAGACTTTTGTAGACGAGGACCGTAGAAAGACTCAGCTTTCACCACTCAACCACTCAAAAGAGATAATACGGTGTATGCATTGATTTCTACAACTTAAAGTGTAATTTTACAAATTATACCGGTAATTGAATACTCCATATTGAGTGGTCAACGCAGGAAGAATGACAGGACAATGGTCATGCTAAAAATTAAAATTTGAACATAAGCACATATTGAAATATAAATAGTGAAGGAAAGGGGAAAAAAAGAAACTCATAAAGTTAACCTGTCGGCAACAAAAGTCCGTTCCAGCTAGTGCTCCCTATGTTGATTGACAAATATATAGAAGTATGTTTAATAATAAGTAATTGTTAAAATTTAATTTTATGAATCTTATAAATTATGACTAACAATTGAAGAAGACTGACTCGCCACTTTTCCAAAGCCACACCTAATTCCAAAAAGAATTTTGATAATTTCTTATTATTTAACTTGGCTGAGAGGTAGAAAAGTTTGTAGAAGCCAAATTTGTAAAATTCGTATTAATTGCCTGTACTCACCAGTAAGTTCCTTAAAAACAATGAAATGAAAATGTTATATTACATGATCATGGTATATTAAATAAAATGTTACAATTAATATTTGTTAAAAAAAGGAAAAGTTGTGTAAATATGAGAAGCATTCTTACCAGGAACTATACCTATGGGAAATTCACTTCTTCGTACCCTAGAATTATTACTCATAATTATTACTACAACAAATTTAATTGTAGAGGTTTTTCAAGTGTCTCTACAAAAAATATTGTATCACATTGAGAAAATGTGGGTGAGTGGTGACAATATACATATATATGAACATCCATGGATGTATACATATAAATTAATAGACTGTAATAGATATAGACATATATATACTACTAATACAATAGTATGCATACTACAATACTGAGGACAATTGTGGTTAAGAAAAATGAGAAAGAAAAATGACAAGTGAAAGAAATATGTTTAGTTCGAGAGAAGAATAAGAAGAAAAAAAATTTTTGGGCAAGAGTCCAAAAAGATATAAAAGAGGAAAAAAAAGAGTCAAAGACTTGGGAATGTTATGAGTTACGTCAAAGAATCCAACTTATGAGATGGAATCCAACTTATGAGATGGAATCCAACATTCTATCTAGCTTCTAGTTTTTACTGGAATTGCTTTTTATTCCTTCCTCTCATCCTACGAAAAAGATATGTGTAAAAGTATTAGTGTTGGTAAGTACCGTGGGTGACAAAAATTGTAAATACCACCTATTGATTTTGCTACATCTATATAATATACCCTCTCTCTCCTCTATTTTCTTCCAACTCAACTGTCAACTCAACGTAATAGCGTTTATTAGAAATAGTTTTGATTTTCTTCTAACATAATAATATCTTCCCAACTTTGGCAACAAATGAACGATGGAAAGAATCCTGGACTTTTTATATAGTTATGGACTATAGAGAGACACAGTGAGTTTCTGAGAATCATCAAGGGAGCCAAGTTAAACTCGATTATATCAACATGCTTCGTTACGAATCATAATTTATGATTCTTGCTATACCCCATATTATGTATATTAATATTGAACAAGTTTTTTGGATTTGCACAATCTTGTGATACATGGATTCGTAAAGTCATAATCAAAATAATAAAATATAGTATTTAATTGATAATGTCATTTCAACTTTATAAGGTATCATGGTCATGTATTTGACTGACACATGATGTGACAATATCGTGTATGTACTTACACCACAAAACTCCGTCTCAATGTCCATGGATTATATAATTGGAGTGATGAGATGTGAAAAGTGAGTTCATATGTACAGGGAAACAAGAGAGAGAAAAAAAACTAAAGTCGTAATCGTTATTTAGCGATTTGCTATTACATTTTGAAGAACACATGTATTCTTCGAGTGTTATCCACATGATCCCTTGTGCTTTGCGTGTACTAAAACAAGCTCAATCATGGGTCACCAAAGTTGACCCGATTAGCTCATAGAGCGTAGTAATTATTAAGTAATTTTTATCTGTTTGCTTCTTGAGCATTCTAATCTTTGCTATAATCCGGAATCCTTTGATTTTCATAGTGCAACTCCTTCACTACTACAACCAGTGCTAATTTAACCATTCAAAATCTCAACATCAAATTTATATAGGGCAATTCATCAATTTTCCTTGCTATTCATCCACAATTTTGCTCATACAGTCTATACAGTAATAATGAGACGTCTGCAGCCTACATTAAGTCAGTAATTTAAATCCTGAAATTTACCACTCTACAACGTTTAATTCCATATTAACCTATTGATATTTATCAGACTGCCACTTTGTGTAGTAATTGAGTAAGACTAGTGTTGTTGTTTGTTCCTACTTATCAATAACTTTTTGAACAAGAAGTGTTCAAAATGAATTGACCACAATAACTAATCCCTGTACAGTTTAATGTATACTCCTATACATATGCATGTACTACATAACGACTCTGCATACATGTAATTTACTTGACGCGCCTTATTTCATCTTTATTTACAAATTGTCAGCTCAAATAGATTAACTAGACAAAATAAACAGAATACACGACTTGAAATAAAAATGTGGAATGTGAGGGGGGTAAATAATTTAACCCGGAACTCTCAATTTTCCAAGAACAGTCTATGTAACTTTCTTCCTCTCATTTAGTATTAAATGAATGTTTAATGCTGTACAAATTGAACATATTTTTGTCATTTCTGTACAAGGAATGGAATGACTGTGTTGGAAAAAGAAAAAGATTTATAGAGTACATAAAAGCAACAAGAGCGTCTATTAAAACATTTTGAATAAATTATAAAGCGAAAGCACCAGAAAAGTTACTACATACATGTCACATTAAAGTACAAGTCATATAAAGCATTTTCATGTATAAATTGTCAGCAGATCGAATGAAACACATACACAACGTACGTATAGACACAATAGTGATTATTGGAGTTGAATTGAACTAGATTCGTGAATAATTTAATTGAAAATATATCATCAATACTATTAAGATTTAGTAAAGTCATTGATTGAAAACACAACCCTTGACAAAAAAAAAAGTCAATCACTGACCTTGAATTTCTCTCCCCAGAAGAGCTAATTTTTTGCAGCTGTTGTTGTTGAATACTTCGCCTGAGACGACGGTGAAGTCTTCGGCAATGTTTTTGCTGTAATTTTACATCAAACGCTAATTTCAAGTCTCCAGTCATCTCATCGTCTCGAAGCATTCGAACTGTGACATTTTGCAAATCAATCAATCTGTATCAAAAAAAAAATTCAATCAATACACTGTCTATCTATATCTCTTTACCACAGTGTAAATTACACTGCATATTGTATACATTTTGAATTATAACATTTATGTATAAAGACTTGATAGTGAAGTAAATCTTTATAAAAATATGTATAAAGCTATAATATGTACAGGGTAATTATAATTAAATATCCTATTTTATTCTAGTTAAAAAACGTGTGTATGTATACCCTTGATTTAGATCGATGGTCTCACGATGCAAAGGTTCTACTGCTTCCGGATCAAATTCCAAATCCCAATCATCCAATGTCGTTTCTGACAACTCTTCAATGTCGTCACTGTCATCGTGTCTAGTTTGATGATGAGTGGGAGGAATAATTGATGGGGACTGTACTCCAGCACGTTCTAATTGACGTTGAAAACCATTTCGAAAGTCATTAGAGGTTCTCCAATCATTTATTACTTCACACTCAACTAGTCTTGTTTTCTGTCCGTTATTTCTATTAGTTATCTTGTAGATTAGTTGTAAAAAATCTGGTCCAGCCGCAACTTGCCGAAGCATTAAGGTCAATCTTTTTTGTACAAAAAAGGAAGCAAAAAACAAGTAACATTTAATATTCAACTCATTGTACAGTATATGCATCTTACAATGGAATAATCTGATGATATAATTATATGTATAACTACAAGAAACACATAAAAAAACAAAGAGGAAGTTGGGCAGTGCAGACATGCAATAGGAGAAAGAGTGGTGATTGGAGATGAGAGTGGCGTGAGTATGAGCCCAACATTTTTTACTATAAAAATTTGACTCGAGGGATCGGATAAAGAAATAATGGTTACTTAACTTAACAGACATGCACTACTACTGCTAAAATCTTACTTACTTGTATTTTCTATTGACTGACGTCTCAGATATGGAAGATTCTCGAACAACGACATCATCAAATCTCATAAACTTATTTTCACCATCCGGAAGATGACCGGTCACAATAAAATTCAGTGTTTTCACTTCTGACAATACAATAACTGAGAACGACAGGATGAGGAGAACACTACTGAAAAATCCTAGTAACTGTCGTGTAAACATGGTTAATTGTACCGCTATTCACAATAACTCAACGTCACTCTAGTTTTTCTGGACAAGAGACTAGTGCCCAGTGGAAACCAAAAACATGAAGTGGGTCCAATAATATTGTTTGTCTAAAAAAGATATTTAACTTGGTATTTAATTTAAGTAGTAGCGTGACCACTTAGTTTTAAAAGAAGAAAATGATGTACTGGCGAGAGAAACAAAAACATGCGTGGTGCCTGCTCTCTCCTCTGAATGCAACTGAATGTTACCCTATGCTTGCACCATTGTAATATATACAGAGTCTCAGATGGTCGGAAATAATTGGTCATTTGAGTAAATTGAACTCGTACGATCGTAATTCCACTAAAACAATGTGCCTGTCAATCCTCAACCTTATTTTATATGCATCATATCAAGTTTCTATAAAACTACAGGCAGAAAATTATGAGAATTCCTTAATTGCAAGTTGCAACCATGTAAAATAAAATGTATGAAAAAGACAAGATAATTTTTTTAAAAAAATGTTTAAGTAAACATTACTTTTATTAACGTATATATATAAAACAAACTTATGGCTATAATATTCTAATGCGTTTACGATTTCTTCACACCTTATTTATTTTATATTAATATTATATTTTTGTAGAAGAGTCGATTTCGCTCAAACTTCCACTTCCACTTTTGACTCACATAAATCTGTAGCAGTAACCAATAATAGTTTACAATTAATAGTTTATCCTTGGTTATGGTACTCTCGTTCTCTCATAAAACCACATGAAAGATGAACCAGAACTACTGAAAAATTGAGAGAGAATGGGAAAAAATCAAAATTATTTTTTTTTACAATTTTTTCCCTTACACACACTCAGTAAGTAAATAACAATAATAGTATAGTGTTATTAGTATAAAATTACAAATGATCTAGAATTTCTTTTTAACCCCATTTCCCCCCTTTGTCCCCCCAAAAAACAGCAAGATAATTATACACATGTTTGACGTACTGAAATATTTATCAAAGATATTTTGGGTTAACTACGTAAATTATTACAATTACAAGAGAATCATAATATTCAACAGAAATAAGGATTTACGTGAACACACATAGAATTCAATTTATAACCATACAGTCAACTTTTCGCAATAACAAACAATAAAAAAATGGACTAATAGTACATATAGTCTCCTGTTTTTCGAACGATTTAATTATTTTATGTATTTCAATTTAACAACTAAGTAATAGTAGAAGTAGTAATGTATTATTACAACAGTGTATAAAAAAATCAATCAATAATAAATAATTACGCTAATTACTTGTATCATAATAAAGATACCAAAATCAATCATAATATCTCTCAAATGCAATTCCCACCACATCAGTAATAAATCCAGTATCCTATGCACAAAAACAAATGGTGGAGTTATCTTGAATATATATGTCAAATTAATTAAATTTAGTCACTGTAAATATAATTTTATATTTATGTACTATATTGAAATATTGTATATTACAAAATTTTAAATAAAACCCAAATCCCATAATATAAACATTTTACGGGCCGTAAATTTACGGCTTTAATATATTCCATTAAAATTTCTGATTTATCAAAAAAATCACGTTCTTATGACCTCTTCTAAATCATCTGTAAAGAAACTTTTTCACTGTTTTATATTTAGTAAACAATGCAGTTTATATTTTAGAGAACATGAATATTAATATTGGGTTATACATTTTTAATTGGTGTGAATTCGTAAACGACGTCAATTTTTTAAAGGTTTAAAGGTCACATTAAAATCAATTTAGTTTTTGTCTCAGAAGATTCTTGATGACCAGTGTATCTTGTAAATCTTCATCAATAATCATAACAAACACATTTCTTAATATTTATGTCAATTACCATTTTTAGTATGTATGTAGATAGATTTCGACTTGTACGATGCGTATTATACATATATCATTGTTATAATATATTTCTATAATATATATATATATATATTTTATGCAATATAATCTGAATAATTGTAAGGGTATGTCAATGAGGTTAGGTTTGTCTAGAGTGGATCACGGCTTGAATACCTATATCAACAGGAGTTAGTTACTTCCATAAACTTTTTTTTGTATTAACGGACCGACGATGATGATCAATTTTTTTGTCGTAGAAGAAGCGTCAGTTCCTAGAAGTTATCACAGAGACAGAGTTCACTCATATATATATATATATATGTATATATATTATGTTCAGCACTGTTTACTACTTATTTATAGCAGTTTACTTAGATTTAATAGATTCAGCTTTTAGATATTTTATGCACTGCATACAGCAAACATGTATTATATTCACTCAAAACTTTTACAATTTCACTGTACACAATTTCAACTTCACTTTTATATGGATATCTGAATGCTATAATATGGCATACACATTTATTTATGCCTCACACACGTTTGGTGAGTCGATGATGTTTTTTTTTCTTATTATTTTTTGGTTGTAAACAAACTGGTCGAAACAAAAAACACATCTACTACATGACAGTCCAGTAGTAGGCATAGGTAGTACATATATTCATGTGACATTTAAAGCACTGTGTCTCAAAGTCAAAGTTAAAAACATTGAATCTTATATGTATATTTTGGTGGCCAATTTTTCAATAAATTTTAAAAGCTTCAAGTGGATCTTTTTTTCAATTCTTGAATTGGAATTAGCTGATTATACAAGTAATAATACGTTGGGCTGAGTTGCAGTCTTCTTCCGTCTTCAATTTTTCTTACATCATTGTCGTTGTTTCAATGTCAACTCCCCCCTCACTCCAACAAAGTTACAAAAAAAATTAATACTAACTAATGTAAAAACAAATGATGCTAATTGTAAACTTTTGGTTGTATATATCACTCAAAATTGGTCTTGAAAATCTTGAAATCAAGAAGTAAAGTCCAGATTTATAATATGTAATGTACGGGTAAATGTTTTTTTTACTATGTTTTAAACTACTAAATGTTCATTTTTCATGTCTGCAGAGTATGTTTTTTCTTAAGTACGATTATCTTTAAAATTTGAAGTTTAATGATCACACAACCACCACTTCCACTCTGTTATGGTAGATTCCCTCTCTCGACAAAGATTAGGTTCGTACAGTCACCAACATATTTCGGCGTGCGTATCATAAGTCGAATTTTGAAACGAGAACTGCTGTCTTATAACGTGTTACTTGAATAGAATCAGCTTCAATTTATATATAGTCAAATATTCCGGTGATGCTTAATGTTGACTTCATATACACGGTATGAATGCTGTCTATTTGTTGGAGATTAACACGACTCCAAGTTGCTTGAATCTAGTCTTATAATGTTGCATTTAGTTGATAATCCTTTAGTTGGTTGTATGCCTTTTTATTTTACCATTTGTGAAGAGGTGGATTGAAGGGAAAAGGACTGTGAGTAGCAATCAGCGATAGAGAAAAAGAGATCAGTTTTTGTGTAGTTAACATCCAATGACATACTTGCGTGGACAGAATAAGTTTTTCGATTGCATATCATTGAAATTTTTTGTTCGGCCAGGGTCACCGCCAGTCACCAGACCACTAAAAAAATTCAATAAATTTCAAACATTATTATTATTTTCTTCATATTGTACATGTACTATTTTTGGTGTCTTTAAATAAGAACCAATTGCATTCTATCAGCAGTATCAAAATTCAATGTTAGAAAAATGCACAATGTTGTACTGCATTATTGCATTTTGAACAATTGGTAGATTTCATCAGTGTCAAAAACTCTCTGAAAATTGTTTGTTAAAATTAAAAACTCTTTATAATAAATTTGTAGATAAACTTTTTGAGACATTGTATGTCTGATAGGTCAGTTTCAAGAAACTAATACGAATACCACTACAAAAAATAGGCTCATTTTGATACACTTCAAAAAATTTTGATTATGTTTTTGTACTTACTAAAAACGTTTAACTTTTAAAAAATTCGATTGTATTCTTTGTATTTACAGTAGATTGTTTGAAATCTTTCGTTGCTATTTTAAGTTGCTGATAGAATGCTCATGGAGCATTAGTTAAATTTATACAAATAAATAATAGGCGTAGAATTAATTTGTAAAAATCAAATATTAAGATGTATGAAAAAAATTTGTCTAAACTCTTCGAATGAGGGTATAACAAGAGATGAGAGATGGACAAGAAGATACGGAGAACGACGTCTCATCTTGATGTTGATTAGAGGGTTCAGGAATCCATGCATCATCATCATCGTCATTGTCATAATCGTCATCTTCTTCTTCATCAAAGTCCCAAAGTCTTGCTATTTTCGAAGATTTTGTTGACATGCTCTGTGAACAGACCGAGACAGTTTATTAGAAAACAATCAAATCAACTTATCTTTATTTAATTTTAAATGTTTTGAAAAAATAAAATTAGACGAGTAATTTATTATAGATCAAGACGTTTGCAGTAAGTAATTAAAGAAAAGAATTCAGAAATTACTTGTTCTGGTTGGTGTGTTGATCCCAGGTGGCTGACCCTGGCCTTCTCTCAATTAGAATCCCATTGGTTTTCTTTGATCATGTGAGCTAACTCAATTATATACTTTCCTTCTTTGTACTTTTGACTAGATTCAAAGGCATGCTCCTGGAAAATCAAACAATAATTAAATAATTAAGCCAAATGTAATATACTTTTATATATTAGTCCTGTAAATAATTATATTTTAAAAGAAAAAAAATTATCTCCAAAAACAAAAAAAAAATCGTACGTATTTCCATCCTAAAGTTGTACGACAGCATTCACAGTAGATATCTGCAACGGCATGAAGCCTAAATAGTAAAAGATACACATTAGTTATTGTCTTATTTACTAACTAAATAATCATTTTGATAACTCAATAATTGTATGTTTAAAATATATTACCCAGTGAGAAGAACTCTTTCTTCTGCTACTCCACATCCCACGTTCACCCTGCATTTTAAAATAAAAATTACATTAAAATTACATAAAAAGTACAAGGGTGTTTAACATAACCAGTCATTTTATCAATATTTCAAACGAGACTTTAAAAAATGGAATGGAAACTTACACAGAATTGAATAGGTATGCCCTTCCTTGACTTCCTTGAAATGACTGTAAAAAGACAAGAAAAAAAATTAATTCAAACTGAATTTAGTCTGCATGGATAGCTTGAGTCTCATTACACATTATTCTTAGTAATAGACATTAGGCCTGCATCAACATGGCATCGTACATACTACTATGGCTTAACTAATCAGCTAAGGTAATGCTAAGGTGACTGTGAACCCTTGGAGGTAGAATCATGAATAAGATGTGTACTGAGAGTTGTAATAGTTTTTCCTGTTTAGTGTTAGATAGTCTATAATGATTTCCATCGCCTTTCTAAATTAATTCTACATGTCATTTGTCTGAATTCGAAAGAATTTTTTTCAGGACGACAATCTAGCGAGCTAGAGACTAAAATATCAATCATAAAAAAGGCTCCCATTAGTCTTTTCACCAGTACTTTTGTAAAGTGAAAGTCGTAACTGTTTGTGTTTGTTTTTTTGTATGTTTCTTTTTCATGGCAAAACTACAATACTTTTGAATGGAGAAAGAGAAGTTTTTTGTTCGTCGTTTGTCGTGGACGCCATAGAATCAGTGGCTAAAAGCAACTTGCGTCAATGTGTTTCTTGTAAAAGAGAACTACAGTCGGTTTTCTAAAGGCATGACTGTGTATAGTCAAGTAAAACGCTGGGTAAAGTAGTGGGAAGGTAAGGAAAACATAGAAAGAAAGGAGAGAGAGGCGTAAATCGATTGCCCTTGAAAAATTCATCTGAGCATCATGGACTTGGACCTACAGAGTCAAGAATCAAGAAAGCGTCTGCTTTTTTCCATGAGAGTACTGAACAGGACTCATCATCAACAAGAGTTTGAAACCTCAGAATTTCAACTTGCGAAAGTTTAACCATCTTTAACTACTTTTCAAAGTATAAATTAAAGATGAATTTCAAATTTGCTTTATTTCCTCATCTTTACCAATTAATCAATTATCCACTGTCTCTCATCATCCTACCTGAGAATGAAAACCATCTTAAAATCCACCACACTAATTCACGACTGAAAGACATAAAATAAACCCCGAAAATCATACCATTAAATTAACAACAACAATAATAAAACATAAGTAACAGTGGCGTTTTCAAATTCATCTAAAGAAAGTGAGAGGAGAAGGTAGTACATATTCTTGAAAGTCTGCTGGGCAAAACGATGCGCCATATCATATGTTCCTAAGAAAATATCACATATAATACCAGCACTTAAAGGAACACAATTTTTAAAAGTTATTGCAGTCCGTCAGCAACCCACAGTTCAAACATGGTACAATGATAATAACCTACCAGTTACCCATAGAAGGTAGTAAAAACATACAAACATACATACATAAATGCCTCCATGATTATTCCTACAAGCCTTCTTTTTGCTTTTTTATGAATGTCTTATTTTAGCCTTAAAGTTCATCAAGAAAAAACTGAATTTATCTCAGAAGTTTTGAGACAGAACCCACCGAATTTTCTCCTATTTGACTTGTACGAGAGCATTCTACGTATACGTTCTACATCATCCTAATTGTTGAATATACTTAAAGTAAAGTTCGACATCGTTTAGCTTTCACTTTATGCTGACTATTACTGATTCAGGTGAAATGTTACTTTCTCGAACTATAAGTTAATCATAGTTTCTTTGCCGCTCATATGCCTCTAAAACGGAAATTAGTCTCTCTTTCATATTATCAAGGAGGGAATACTTTTAAAGTTAGTTCCTCGCAAAACAAATAATCTCACAATGCTAAAATTATAAATTGTTAAATAATGTGCACAGGGTGGCAGATAACCTTTTGCACCCCCCCCCCCACAGCCTAAACTACAGGCACTAGAAAAAATCCAAAAATACAGTTTTGTAAAGCTTTCAATTCTACATCTAGCCCTTC
>JAQIVZ010001980.1:0-25313 GCA_034700945.1 Arrhopalites spinosus
GACCCATTTCAAGGCCAATGATTGATCTACATAAAATTATTTATTTTGAAATGGTTTCAAAAATTCAATTAAATAAAATTAATGTCAAACCTTTGAGGCCCATATTCCCGCGAACGGTTCCTTCAGGGTCGCCAGTGTTTAAAAATCCTAATTAAAATACAATTAAATTTAATAATGATAATTTTTATTATTGAACAGAGACATCTAAATTATTTAAATATTTGAAATTAATTAATTAAAATTCAAACCTAGGGCGCCAAGTCGGTAATTAATAGTAACGACCAGAATCTCATTATCCATAAAATAATCTGGTCGATAAGTTTTACTTGACCCCGTATTAAAATGACCTCCATGTATCCAAAACAGGACAGGCAACGATTTTTTACCATCAAAAGAATCCTACAATAATTAAATTCCTCATTTAAATTAAATTAAAAACATTTTTTTAATATTCCCCGCTTACTTTAGGAACGAAAACATTGAGGGACAGACAGTCCTCATTTCCGGTCAATTTTTCCCACATCATGTCCAACTGGGGACACTCATGGCCATAATTGACCGTCTCCTTCACTCCCACCCATTTCTCCGCCGGTTGGGGTGACTATCAAAAAGAGAATTTAATACAATTAAAATTAAATTAAAAATTAAATTATTTAAATAAATTACCTGGAATCTAAGGGGTCCAATGGGAACCTTGGCATAAGGAATATTTAACCACTCGTAAAATTCTCGGTCATCCCTTGACCACGAGGTCTTGCCTTTAATTAACCCGTAACTCGTTTCAATTACCCGTCCCCCACTCCCTGATTTAACTCCATCTTTTTTTGCATAATAATAAGCTAAAGTAATCACAATTAAACTTGTAAATAATTTCCCCTTCATTTTAAAACATAAAATAGAATAATCACATTTAAAACACTTTAACTTTAAATTAAATTAATTCTGCACTGTCTCCCATCAAGTAGAAGTCAAGAGTGTCAATGAAATTTTTGTAAGTATAGACAGGAGAATTGTGTGCATGTTTCATGCACGCTCAAGGCCGTCAACTTTTTTTATGTTCCAGCTTACAATTTTAAATGACCTTGCAATTTGAATTCTGATTAAAGTTTACAAACTTTACTTGGACTTTAATTTGCTTGTGATTGCACCGTGGAAAGTCTTCATGTTTTTTTTTTATTATTTCAAAAATTAAATAAATTGACATTAATTTTTATAGTTACAATTAAAGTACACATTAAAAAATAATTAAATACTGACCACTGACATGCTTCTTACATGAGTACAACTATGCGGATTTTAAAATCCCGCCAATAATTTGACAACAATTAAATTAGTTAAAATAAGAGTAAAGTGGAGACAGTATTATTAACAAGTGAATTAACATATTCTAATGAAGCCCCACTCTCAATTCCAAAAAAACTTGCTATTTTAACCGCCAGGGGTTTACATGCGCGAATCCTTTTTTTTTAGTTCGACATTAGTACCCTCTACATGTTCCATCATGGACCACAACAATTTCTTCACACACTCCTGACCCTCCTCTGATGACCTCACAACTGTGTAAGATACAAAAGTGCATATTGCGAGTTCAGACATGATCGCCAGGGTTCCAAATAATCCCATCGATTCCATTACATGCCCTCGGATAATCCCACACATGACAATGACAACAGATACCACCACCACCATTTGAATTGAAGGCAACAGCAATGGATTTAATGTCTCCAGCCCTCTATTGGCTACTAATTCAAACTGTGGGTACATTTTCACCATTTCTTTTGCCCTCTTTTTTGATTGGACACTACAAAAATCACATTTAAGTTACGCGGTGTTTTTTTTAAATTAAAATGGTCGCTTACATCATAACTTTTGTTAAGGCCAAATAGGAGATGCCTGGACCACCAAAAATGATGACGAGAACCATGAGGGTCATTGCAGCATGAAAAATTGTGTACAAATCCCACAGATGACACCCCAAAAAGGTCACCCAGGAATCACAGTGTAGGTGGTTGTGCGCCATGTGGAATGGGGAATTTGGCGCGCAGAAAAGATTGTAAACCCAAACTTTTGCTTGAGGGTCACTGCGCATGTAGATGAGGGACAGGATTGCGGGCATAATTGACATGAAGGGAATTTCGGTGGAGATGAAGGAGAAAATCATGTGCAGCTTTGGTATGTGCTCAATGACCCTGACCCCATTGAGAAACTCATCTAGTCCAAAAAAAAATTAAAATCGCGCTCTAAATTTGACCCTGAAAACTTACCTGAAAATTGTCGATCAAGGAGAAGAAATCCATTAGAAAAAAGGAGTCCCTCCTCCATTTTCCATGTAAAATTAAGGATCATTAAAATCCAGCAAATTTCCATTGGAAAAAGCGCGACAAGAATTATGTCATCAAATGACGCATGCCCACTGAAAAGCGCTTTTTGAACTGAATCTTGACAGAGTTGAATGAAAAGTAAAAAGATTCTCGTAAAAGAAATTAAAGTGGAGGCAATCCACATAATTTTATGACCTCTTGACCCTTCTTCTAGTAAGTGATCTTTTTGATTGGAAATGTAAGGGCTACATTTAGTTAACCAGGAGATTTGACCTTGTTTTAAAATTTCTTTTTCCAGGGAACATTTCCAATTTAATTGGTTACTCCAATGGGATAGATGGCGGGTTAGGAGTTGAAGGATTTTGGATGTTTTCTCAGCTAATTGAATTTTAACTTTAACTTTTTCCAATTTTTTTGTTTGAATTGAATGCATTTTTTGTCAATTCTCTTTTTTTGGACCACGATTTTATGTGGAGAGTTGTAGCTGGATTCATTCCAGTGGAATGTCTTTGTTTGAAAAGTCAATTTTTTTCATTTTAGTTAATTGACTCATTTTTTGACAATTTTTGAAAAGTACATTTTTGATTTTGCATACAAATGGCGGTTATTATGATTTTGCAAAAATTCATGAACATTTTCATTTTATGCAGTCCAAAAGATTGGAAAATACAGTAAAATAAAACTGGAAGATGTAGAATGTAATTTAAATGATTTGTGGTTGACTCAGAAAAAAAATTCTTGTGGTTTTTTTCTAAAAATGAAGGTCAAAATTTTAAAAAATGATTTTGTATATGATGCCACTATTTTCTGAATAATTTATTCAATATTTTGGATTATACATTTTGTAGAATAATAACTTGTTCAACTTTGACGCCGTTTCTTGGTTTTCATTGGACTGTGTAGGCTACTCGATTTCAGGCTTTCAACACCTTTGTTTGCTTTCTGTGAAAAAATATTTTGAATATTTACAATTTGACCTAAAATGACTGCCAAATATTTGCACCTTTTGACTTTACATTTTTAGTTTTGCCAAAAAAAACTAGTTTTAGGGCCAATTTGAGACGTGAGACGAAGTAATCCCATTTGAAAAAATTCTTTGACAGGCGTTCAAGTCGTACAAATCAGTTGAACGATAAATAATCAATTTTTAAAGAAAAGCGCCTTCTTTGCTTTATATATTTTGCGCCAAAAAATAACCAATAAAAATAACAACGTTACAAATATGACCCACATGTTTCTATACATAGTCTCCACATTGAAAACAATGAAAAAATGACTCAATTTGGTCCCACTACATGACCTTCTACAAGAATGAGCGATTAGTGATAATTTTTTAATAAAAAAAATTAATTTGACATGTAATTTGCACAGTTTAAAATTGTCCACTGACAACGAGTTAGAAAAGCATTGCCCAGCTCAAGAATAGAGGAGGGTCCCCAATAAAATAAAGACAGAATAAATTGAATTTAAACTACTAGCAAAAACGAACAGATTGACCCCATTTGACCCCTTAGATTTAGATTTGACTGTTGTAGTGGTCGTGGTAGGCTTTAGGAATGGAAAGCCGCAGATGTTATAACAGTCAAGATGGGCATTACAATTGTTGGAGTCACAAGTACAAAATTTCCTCGCAGGGCCACCGTCAATGGAGCCCATACTACAATTGGGGCTATGTCCCACGGCGCAGCCTTAAGTTCAGGAAAAGCGGCACAAGCTTTATGAGACTCAACACAGGTGGCGATTCCTGTTTTTGGATTACAATTCTCAGTTTTTTTCGTACAAGCACATTTTCTGTAGTGGGCGGGACATTGACATTCCAATTTGGCATTGCAGAGGTCACCGTAACAGCTACAATAAAGTTCAGTCGCGTATTGAGCACATGCCATGTCAGGGGGTACCTTGTTGCACCCTCCAATGTCGCCATTTACATAATTGACACAAGCCGTCGCATCGTCGTAACTTTCTTCCACCCCCTTTACACAACGTCCTCCTGCCTCTCTCCCGCCGCCTTCTCCGCACGCGCATTTCAAACCCCATACCTCCCTTTCTAACGTCACCAATAGAACCAGCCACATCATTCGCACCGCCATTCTTCTACTAATTAATTTTTATTCTCAAAAAATTTACTCTTAATATTTTTATAATGTAGGACACAATTAATATTCTTACCTCAAAATTTTAAATTTCTTTTCATGAACGTGTGCTCAAATAAGCGTCTTTCGCGCAGCACAGGGCGCTGCACATGCATTCGTGTGTGTGTGTGAGATGGGAAAGTTAGCGAAAAAAAATTGTTGTTTTTTTGTTCGAGTCTTAATTAATGTCTCCATGACAAACGTATTCAATTTATTTTTAATTAATTGAGTCAAGTTTAATTAATTATAATCAGGAAAAACAATTTCCAACAAAATATTTAATTTTAACTTACTTGCAAATATACAGCGCGCTTACATAATTGTATATTTTTTTGTGGGCTTGTGAATCATTTCTGAAATTTGAGAGACATAAAACAGAGTCAATTTCAATTAAATGTTCAAATGTTATTTTTATGTCTTGTGAGAGTTAATTGACCTTTAACCTTTTAGATTGAAAGTCATTACATTTATGAAGAGTGGAAATCTCCATTTTGTCACCTCTCACTTGTCACACACTCCTCCAATTTTTTTGAGGCCACATGGCTAATCTCCAGACATTTTAAATGGGAACGTCTGCGTTCATCTTTTTAATTTAATCTTCTAATAAAAAATCATTTCCTCATTCAAGGACATCTATTTATCAATATAACTTGTCTCTAAAAAATCTTTGCCAAAATTGGCAAACTTTTTTTGGTGCCAACTGCTCATTCGCTGAATCATGGAAATACAAAAAAGTTGGCAAAAACTGTTTAATTTAATTATTATTTTGTATCAAATAATTGTCAATATAATTTATTACAGATGAAATCTCCCGGGAAAATGAGGACAACCCGCGACATTTAAATCCATTTCACCGGCTGGTACTTAATCATTATCGGTAATTTCATATTTAATTAAAAATAAATTGGAATTAATTATTTATAATAAATTTTGTTAATAGACAAGCTGATTCAAAGCCCAAGACGTTGAAGCAAATCTCCGCAGAAAAATGGCTCCTCCCCTTTGACCTCGTGCCCTTCAATCGTTGGATGTGCATGCCAGCAGCTGTGGCCCTTCAATTTTGTGTGGGGAGTCTCTACGCTTTTAGCGTCCTCAACAAACCAATTGAACTCTACATTTTTCAAGAAATTCGAAATGTGGCGCCCATCACTTTCTATATGGCATGTGGCTCTCTTGGTATTTGTACCATGACGATGGGTCCATGGATAGAACGAAATGGTACTCAATTAACCCGTAATTAATTTTAACTTTTTAATTACAATTAAATTATGTAGGACCCAGGGCAGCCTGTCTACTCGGTACAATTTTGTTTTGTTCGGGTCATTTTTTGACCGCTTTGGCGCTCTATTTGAAACAAATTTGGCTTGTTTTCATTGCCTATGGAATTATTGGAGGGTGTGGCATTGGTTTATGTTACATAAGCCCGATTTCGGTACTTCAAAAATGGTTCCCAGATCGACGCGGATTGGCCTCTGGTTTCGCCATTTCCGGTTTTGGAGCTGGATCAATTGCTCTTGCAAAAGTTCAAACTCTTTTGATGGAGTACTTAAGCCCTCCCATGACCTTTGTGACATTGGGGACAATCTACTTTTTTGTGATGACAATGTGTTCATTTGTTTTAAGAACACCGCCACCGGATTTCTCAGTTAAAATGGCGGTCAAAGTTTGTGACAGTGACAAGTCAGAGAGGGAAGGTCAAAGTTTGAGTTTGATAGAGTCGATAAGATCCCGAGATTTCGGTTTAATTTATTTGGCTTTTATTGCCAGTGTTTTATTTGGCCTTTGCGCCATGTCAAGATTGTCGAATATGGTCATTGACATTTTTGCTAAAAGTGCGCACGAAGCTTCGACAATTGTTTCGGTGAATGGCGCCTTCAATTTGGGTGGTCGAATTGGGTTTTCTTTTGTGTCGGATTATTTGGGACGGAAAAATTGTTTTGTATTTTTATTGACCATTCAACTCATCATGGTCGCCATTTTTTCGACAATTACGTCAAATGGCGCGTACATTGCATTTGTGGCCATTATGTGGATTTCTACAGCTTGCTATGGCGGCATTTCAGCCATCATTCCTGCCCTTCTTACAGATCGATTTGGTGCTCAGAATGTGGCGGCTTGTATGGGAATTCAGATGAGTGGGTGGAGTTTGGCGGGTAAAGTTTAAAATTTAAAAGTATTTTTTTGGAAAAGTGACAGTTTATTTATTTTGTAAAGCTGTGGCGGGAGGGTTAACATTTACGGCGGTATTTGACGCCATTTTGGCATCGGGATACACAACAAGGGACGCTTATCCGTATAATTTAAATTCCTGGTGGATTTTGGTCATTGTGGTGGCCGGATGGATTGCCCTGTTTTTTGTTAAAAGAACGGAAAAAGATTTGAATTTTTGGCGGCAATGTCGCAAGTTTTTTGGGAGGATTTGTACTTGTAGAAATAGAGGGATTGTGTAATTTAAAAATATTTTTACGATAAAATTATAGGTAAATAAAATAAAATAATTAAAATGATAAACAATGGACACATTTCGTTTTGTTTTAATTGACTTGCCCCATTTAATTAATTGATGGTATTAATGTAGCAATCATTTAATTACAGTTCATAACATGAACACAGTGGTCTGGATTTTTATAAAATGTACGTAAACTCAAACAATTTGGTAAACTATTTACAGCCAACCAAGCTTCAAATTTCCAAATTTTTTTGGAAAGGGCGGGCCGAACTTGTGGGCAATATTGGCAAACATTGAAACGGATGCTTTGCCCCATGGAATGGGTCAACTAGACCATTCAACGAATATGAAATTTTAGTAGAAAAATTAATTTATTCAAATGTTTTTGGCGGGAATTGACAACTCAATTTTGGTTTACCTCTCAAACCTCCCTTGGAAGTTTCCACTTGAGGCATAAAGTACAACCAATGGGAAATATTTTTAATTGTTTTAGAATAATTTGTATTCAAAATCCTTTTCCGTTTGTGAACGTGAGATATTTTGTAAATTTTATGACACAGAGTACAAAATCCTTGACTAAATGAAATAAAATAGTCTTGTTTCCATAAAAAATATTTTAAATATTCATCATCATTTCTATCCAAATATTTTATGTATTTTGCCAACTCTCTCAAATTTTTAAAATCCTGTACGTCTATAAAAGACCCTAGTGGAGCAAATTTACTGTAGTTGGCGCCACCATAGACGATGGGGAGCATGTGATTTCTCAAAGCGGTAAAAAACTTTTCTGTGATGTAGTCGTAGCATAAGGAATTTTCAAATGACAAGTAAAATTTGTACTTTTGACCAATCCATTTTTTACATTTTTTTGGGGGACATTTCAATGTCTCGCATTTCCCATACACATCCACTGTCACGTGTTTTCTTAATTTATGGACTAATTCCAGTCTTTTGGAATTTGTCTTGCAATGAGAGACCACCCAAGCGATGAATGTCTTGTTTGGGGGAAGATAAGTATCTTTTAATAGTTGAAGTTTTTCGGGTGGAACAGTCAAAGTGGGTGGGTGGCTCGACATTTTTCGAATTTCGCGCCCCGTCAATTTTGAGTCCTCCTTTTTGACTGCCCGCCCATAATAAGTGTAGATCACATCTGAGTCCAAACGGTACGTCACGGTCCAATTGAATTGATCGTTGTTTGGTAAATTTCGAAATGTGGGGCTGTACAATTGAGGGGATTCAAGGGAGACAAAAACGCGCAATTGGGGATTTGAACTTGTGCGCTGACTCCAAGGCGGGAGTTTACTACAAATAAATTTATAATTTACAATTTAACTTGTATTTTTAATTAAAATTATTTTTACCTGTAATTCCCTTTCATGCTTTTGTCAATGGCATGGTAAGTAATGGCGTCAGCCGTGTCAGCTTGGGTCATGTCACGAGTGAAATAACAAGGACAGCCACGGCCTCTGTAGCCCTCTTTCGGGAAAGCTAGCCAATCGCCGGCATAAGGTGGACCCCAAATGACAATTCGAAGTGGGGAAGCTCCTCCTTCCAACTTTTTTTGAATTAAATTGTGCAGTCGAGCTTGAATTCAAATTAATTTTAATTAACTTGAATTTAATTTAAATTTAAATTTAATTAATTTATGTACACGTGGAATAATAATTTGAAATCCAAGAGAGAATCAAAAAAGTCAAAAATATTTTGAACAAGTTGCTTAACCCAAGTGTACAAAAATTATGGCGAGTATTGAACCAAAATATGGTTAATTGGAGTCTTAACATTTTTAATTATATTTAATTATTTTTTCTGTCCGCCAAACTTTTGAGTAAAGTTGGCGACAAAGACGAATGTACACAATGTTGCCAAGTGTCATGCTTAAGGGGATAACGGCGAATAAGATGATTATTGTGTAGTTAAATGTAGTGAAAGTTTGAGGACAATGAGTTTTGTTGTTTTAAACTGTTTCCTAGTTAAACTTTGAAGGAAGTTAAACTAACAAAATGTTTGACAAGTGTGGAATTAAATTTTAATTAAAATTAATATTTTGATTTATTTTGTATAACATTGACGTGGATTCATTTATTTTTCAAGTCAAAAGCAAAAGCAAGTGAGGTTCCATTTACGTATTTACGTATATAAGCCATTTTTTTGAAATGTTTTGTAATGAAAACTAAATTATTTTGAACATTAGTAAATTAATTTTAAACACTGAAGTGCCATTAGTAAGGATAAATAAATAAAATTATATTAAATTGTGTCTACTTAAAGTAATAGTTTAGTTCATATAACAAAACACATAATTTAAATTAAATACAACGTAATTAATTGAGGGGTTTGGAGGAAAAAGTGGCTCTACCATGCATGGTAGAGCAAAGGGTGTTTGATTTCGAAATCAACAAAATTTAATTGAGCTTTCCAATTAACTTTAATTTCTACGTCAACGTAGAGCCACTTTTTCCTCCAAACCCCTCAATTATTTACCTTCAAAAGTCAAAGTTTTTCTGTTTATTTTTCAAGTAAAATTATTGTGCCATTTAATTTTAATTTTAAATTATTTCCTGTCAAAAATAGTACAAGCTTTGAATAGTTGAACGCTATTTAGGACATTTGTCACATGGAGAGTTCATCCAGACAATTAACTGTGTCTTGGGCGGGTGTTGTCGTTCAAATATAATGGCGAAGCCTATTATATTTCTTGAAAAAAAATTTACGCGCTCATCATTTTTCGAAAATTTTGAGATAACCCTAGGCAATGACTACTTGAATTGGCTTCAAATGTCCCGCTTTTTTCATTCCCCATTTTCTGTAGCTCATAAAAAACTGGTAATTATGTACACAAGTGCACTCTTAATTTCATTCATTTTATGACAAAGCAAATTGTGAGTGAAACGTTGGTTTGCCATGTTCATAAAATTTTGGGGATGAAAATAACGTTAATTTAATTGAGATATACCTTAAATTGTTACATGTACTCACAATTTGATCTCAAATTAAGTGAATTATTTCCATTTAACTAAATCAAACGGAAAATTGATTATTTTTTAATTGTCCCCTTAATTCACTTCCAGAGTGGCCACGAGAGAGTGTAGTTGTTATTAATTCGGTATTTAAAATTAGAGCTACCATTTTGTTGAAAAAACAACGGAATTGTCGAAAAGGAAAATAATTAATGGGTTTGTATAAATTAAGTCATGTGATCAAATTATCTTTATTTTAAGTCCGCCAAATTTTTAAAAAGGAATTTGTAAATCAATACCACCATTGGCTTGCATGGTCAACTGACAAAAAATGGCTAAAATTGATTTAAAATGTAGTGAGGAGTCCTTATTAGGGTAAAACCAATTAAATTGTAGGACATTAAAAGAAACTTGTTTTGAAGAATACAAAATGAAAAAAAAAGTCTTCATTTCATAAAATTCTCCCGCATTCTACTTTTGATGATCTCAATCTCAATCACCAAAATGCAGAAACGATTAAGTGAAATCATAAATTTTTTTTGCTATATTGTGAATGACCATCAATTATTTTATTTTAACTGCTGCAGTCTTTCAAATGACTTCAAACTGCATAATTGCAACGAATATGGCGTCAAAGTTTAACGATTTAAAAATGAATTTAAATTAATTTATTTCGTTTATTTCCTTTTAACCATTATTTTGTACATGAGCATATAAAATACTGTAGATTTCAATTTGAAATCATTCAAAATATTTATTATGAAATAAATTAAATTGGTTTTATATAACTAAACTGGAGTAATTAAAATGATGGACATGATCAACAATTAAAAAACCTTCTTTTTTCATGTATTTACTTTCCTTTAATTTTAATTCGCTTGCTCCATTTAATTATCTCCATCGTTTCACTTGGAAAGTCTGTGGCGTAGGTATTTCATTCAGCTTTAAAATATTCCTATAGAGCTCATCTACATCATTTAATTACAGTTTACAATTAAATTAAACATCATTTAGTAAAACGAACATTTTATTCTCCATTAAATTCGCAGAATTATTTATAATTGTAATGTAAAATATTTATTTTGATGGAAGCTGTCCATCTTTTCTGGGTTAAACTCACAATTAACTTTTGTAATTTTTCATTTTCTCACTTTATTTGCAACGAGTGCCCAACAAAGGAGTGGAAAAGTTTCTTTTTAGTTTCATAAAATGATTTCCAAAATTTTGGAAAAATTTTGTATTCAAACAAAAAAGAAACGAAATTCTCTTCGTCGCCGTACAAGTGAGTCACAATAATTTCATTTCATAATTAATTAAAATTATTATTAATAATTTTAATTCAAAAAAATTCTCAATAATTGTGTAGGCCTCATCGACTCCAAGTTGGCGGACATTTTGACTGGGAGCGAGTGCCTCATCCTGAGACTAAAACCTGGGAAGCCTGACCATGAAAAAGTCACGCCCATTCCAATTCCTCCACGGCAATCCATTCCAATTCCACCACCAACTACGCGACCAAAAAGAAAAAGACCGCCACCCTTACGGTTGAGTACAATCCACGTGGATCTGATTCCCGAAATAGCGGGCAGCCCCAATTTGGATTTGTCCATTGCCGAAAGGAGAAAATCAATCTTTGCTTTCTGGAACACCCCTCAAATCCCCGACAAATTTCTGGAGGCGGAGGAAACGGCAAACGACCTGGCGATATTCAAAAGTTGGGAGATTGACTTGCCTGACCTCCAACAACAATTAAGTGACCCCTCCATCAGCATCGAGAGAAGGTACCTCCATTTTTTAAATTCAAGCGCGAAAGAGGCTTAACGAGTTCTGTATGATTTCAGGAGAAAATTGTTTTCGTATCGAAATTTGAAAATACACAAAGCCCTTAAAGGGATTTTGTACAAGGACTACGATGACATTAGAGGGTCCAACGTTTGTGAGAGTGTGATTGGGTACGCGCAGATGCCCCTTGGCTTTGCAGGGCCGATACTGATAAATGGGTTGAAGTATCACGTGCCCATGGCCACGACAGAGGGCTGCTTGGTGGCAAGTGCCAATCGAGGATGTCGGGCGCTCGTAAATGGAGTTCAAAGCGTTGCGCAGGACAAAGGAATGATCCGAGCGACCCTTGTACGCATGCCGAATATACTGCGTGGTCACGTGCTCCAGAACTGGATCGAGAATTTGAAGAATTTTTCGAAACTGCAAGACATTTTTGAGTCCGTGGGTGGGTTTGTGAAATTACAGGAAATTAATTGTGAACCACTTGGGCGGCTTCTTCATTTGAAATTTTTGGCGCAAAATGGGGACACAATGGACATGACCTGGATTTCAAGGGCAACTGACCAAGTCCTTGGATTTCTCAAGGAAACGTTTCCGGATATGGAAATTGTCGCCAGTGGGGCTAATGCGGGACATGATGGATTGTCGCCGACTGAATTAACGGAAAAAAGTGGCCGTTTTGTCACTGCCGAGGCCCTTATTCCGGCCCAAGTGGTCGAGTCCATTTTGAAGGTCAAGTCAAGTGAACTAGTTGACCTTCACCTGATCAAAAATTTCACGGGGGCTTCATTGGCTGGGTCGATTGGTGGGTGTAACGCTCATGCTGCCAATATTGTAGCTGCCATTTATGTAGCGACGGGACAAGTAAATGGAACTCATTAAATTTAAATATATTTGTTAATTGTTAATTTTAATCAGAACATGGACCACGTGGTGCGGAGTAGCAATTGCACGACAGTGATGGAACTTTGTGGGGAAAAAAACGATGACCTCTACGTGTCGGTGACAATGCCCTCTGTAGAGTGTGCGATCAAGGATGGAGGGACTGTTTTATACGATCAAAAAGCTTGTCTTGGTCTGCTTGGATTGAACGACCCGAGAATGAAAGCACCAAAAAATGCAAGTAGTTTTGCATGTATCGTGGCGGGAGTGGTGTTGGCGGGAGAATTATCTCTCATGGCTGCCTTGGCTTCTGGAACTTTGGTGGACTCGCACTTGAAACTGAATCGTCGAATCTAATTTTTGTCTTAAACATTTTGACTTGTAGCTGCAAATTTAAAAGTAAAAAAGTAAAGAAGAAAGCAAAATAACAGAACAATATTTCAGTGTTTAATGAGATCGAGAAAGTTTACAAGTAAATGCAATTAGTAGCATAAATAATTTAAAAGCCATCATGATTAATTTAATATAACTATAATTTGAATAAATAAATCTAACATTGTTAAATTTATCCCCTCAAATCAAAACTGAGTAAGCTTCACAGCGGTCGGGGTGGCCAGACGATCACTGAAGGCCAAAATTATTTTGTCATTGAGTCTCATCAGGCAAACCTTTATTTTGAAAAAATGGGCGCCAAATTTTTGACGAGGACAAAATTTTACGAATAGTGAATGCGTGCATACATTAAATTAACAAAAAAAAGTTACTATTGTCAATAAAAAATTAATTTAATTAAGTGATGGACCAAACTAAACAAAATGATCACCCTGTACATTCTGTTTTTATTTATTTGTGAGCGTTGGCCACAGGAATTTTTTTGCCATTATGAAAAACTTACTTGCTCTATCTTATGGGCAAATAAATGAAATAAAATCAACCCTCAAAAATATTTTAAGGGTCCGCAAAAATGAAAAACTGACAAAAAAGATGAAGGCAGTAAAAGTTAATTCCTTGCCTCCTCTCACTCTATGTTAGAGGAACTAAATTTAGTAATCAAAACAAAATATTCGACATTTAAAATAAAGAACGCTAAATTTAATTTTTAATTTAATTCTGTACATAAAAATATTCCATGGTTTCTGTCCCTGTCAGATTTACGCTGTACTCCCTTCAAGGCTCCTAGTCAAAAGAACAATTCTATGGGACTCTGGGCTGAGCATCAATCCCGCCACTCCTTCCATTTTATGTGGAGGTTCATCTTTTGGGAATTTTATCTCAAAATTTTTGACTAAATTTGTAAAAAATACGAAGAAACTGTCCCTTGCAAGCGACTCCCCCATACACTGAAACAAAAATTCCACAAAATTATTTCTGTCCATTTTCCCTTGAGTTTTTCGACTGACCTGTCTCCGTCCCACAGAAAAAGTAATGACCCGATTTGATCTGACAAAAGTGGCCCCATCGTCTGACAAGAATCGTTCTGGTCGGAAAACATGGGGGTCACCCCAAGTCTCCTCATCAAAATGGACGGCATGAATGTTGGTAAAGATGAGAGTGTCCTTTGGAATGTCAAAGCCCTTAAAGTTGACGTCTTGGGTGGTCGAATGGGGAGCTCCCATTGGGACGAGGGCCGAAACTCGCAATATTTCTGACGTCACTGCCTCCACGTAAGGCAACTCGGGCCGATTTGTTAACTTGACGGTTTCATCCCCCACCACCTCCTCCATTTCTTGGTATAGTTTTTGTTGCTGCAATTAATTAATTAATTGACAATTAAAAATATTTTACACACCCTAGTTGCAAGATTTACCTTGTCCGGATGAAGTGCCAGTAAAAATAAAGCCCATGTGATCAACGTGCTTGTTGTCTCTACAATATTTTTAAAATTGCTGCCATTTTCAATTTTTAGAATAATTTATTATTAATCCAATTATTAAATTAATTGTTGTAAAATTGTTGAAAAAAACCTGAACCAGCTGCAAAAAAATCCGTAAGAAGGACCGAAAGACTAAAATCTGATCAAAAATAAAACAATTTCAAAAAAATGTCAATTAAATAAGGCGCCGGCGGCGCATGAATCAAAAAAAAATTACAATTGTCATCAAGCTTAAAATTGGGGTCGCCCTTGGGGGCATCGAGTGCGTGGTCGATGTAAGTATCAATAAAATCACGTGGCTCCCCCTTCCGGTGAGTCTCCACATGTTTTTCAATTGTCTTGCTCAAAAGTTGAAAAAGTTTGTCCCGAAATTCAAGACCATTGTAGAAAAAAGAGGGAAATTTTTTTCGAAATTGGACAAAGGGCGGGAATAAAAAATTCAAAAATCGGACCCCCTTTAGAGCACCCATGATAGTCCTTAAATATTAAATTAAAGTTAAACAAAATTGTTTAATTAATTTAAATATTTTTGCTCACTCTGTTAAAAGTGAATTGAGTTCCTCTAATTTGGGATCCTCCAAATCGTAACGACTTCCGGAAATGATGGACCAGACCACGTTCAACACTACAAAAAATTTTAATTAATTAATTTAAAAGTTTTTACGCCGCGGGAATTTTAAACATTTCGATAGTCGAGCCTACCAGAAACATTGAACCGATTTTGCGTGGTAATGGGACGGCCGACATGTTTTTTCAGAAGGAGAATTAATTCGGCGCATTCTTCTTGAATAATCATTTCCATTGACCTCTTGCCAAATCCATGATCCCTGTTATAATTAAATTTCAATTAACTTTTAATTCTTAATTAAAGTTAAAGTTTTGATGAAATTGTAAAGGGTTTTTGCCGTAGAGTTTTAAGACTAAATCGACGAAGTTCCGTCCATTTTTTCCCACTGCTAAAAATGACGCCTGTAAAAATGGTAAAGTTAAATTAAATTAAATACTCGATTGGAAATTAAATTTTAAACTGCAATTAAAAGACAAAATTCAAACCCATGTTAGCATCATCGTAATTAAAATTCTCATCGAGGAGGCTGTTAAACCCAAAGCGACCCGAAAATTCTTTTTTATTTAAAGCCTCCTTTATGTCCTCAAAATTGGTTAGGACCACAACCCTGAAAATTAATTGAAACTCCAGTTAACGAGTCAATTAAATTCAAATAAATTATTTAAGCGTTCACCTATAAGAACCCATTTGAAGGCCAATGACATTGCCATAAATCTCAGACATTTTATTGGTGATTTTGTACCCAAGTGGGCCCAATGATAAAGCATTGCCCAAAATGGGGATTCCGGGGGGTCCTACAAAATTAATTTAAATAATTAAATTATAATTTAATATTCCAGCCAATTAAATTTTTTGGTCAAAATAATTTTTTTGGTGATTCTTCTACCTGGCGGGAAATTCTTGGGTCTATTGGCAGGTTTAAATAATTTTAAAATAAAAATGAGCAAAATGGAACAAAATAACAAAATGGATTCGTCCATGTCCATTGTAAAATATTTTAAAAATTCTTCAAAGTTCAGTGAAGATGAATGTGATTAAACTGGAGATTCATCAAGTTTGAATTTGATTTAAATAGGCATCTCATTAATTGGAATTTTATTTTTGTAAACAAAAATATTTGGCATTCTCCACAATTTTGTGTCATGTCTGGGAGGAAGTTTCCTCTTGAATTAATTTAATTAATTTGTTTGGGTTTTCAAAATCAAATAAGCTGTTAGCTGTATACTAAGAGGGTTGGTTGAAGGGAACAAAAAAATTATAAATTAAATTTCCTCCTTCAAAATCACTTAAGTTAGCCACTAATCGATTCATTGACGTGTCACATGCGACGTGAGACAGGGACGAGGTGACAGACCTTGAATGTCTGAGGGTTAATTTTTAAATTAAATTATAAAATCCAGTTTTGGGCTTACCTGGAATAATGACGAGTCTCTTGAGATGCAATTTATTTTCCTCTTAGTTCCAATGACTTTCCTCATCCATTTTATGGGTGTCCAAGTTGAACTTGTTTTGGCCCACAATACATTTATTTTTGGCCAAATGTTTTAATTGTGTGAATAATTTGCAAAATAATTCTGTTAATTTAAGACACTTAATTAGCAAAATAATTTAGAAACTGAAAAAAGTATTTGTTAGAGTTGAACGCCACTATTACATTGTACAGACGGTTTGCCCGCAGAAGGAGATTTAGTTTTTTGAGAATCATTGTCGATTGATGAGGATGCCCATTAAATAAAAAATTTGTAATTTGGTCTTTTATTTTGAAAATAATTTTGAGGTCACAATTTTTGCACGTGCTTCAATGACTTTGAAAATTTTTCAATGAAAAATGTCACACGATATTTTGCTCAACGTTCTGGCCTAACAGCAGATGACTTGAGGAGGAGGAGACACGTGACAAGCAGAATTAAATAATTTAGCTTCATTATTTAATTTATTTTATTTTTAATTATTAATCCGAGTTTGTTCCACAGACGAGTATATAATTAAGTTGAGAGGATCAAGTTCAAGTATTCAATAATTTAATTGCGATTGACCACACTCTAAGCCCACAACGTAAAAAGTCGCCAATAGCCAATGTTAATAATACTTGATTTGACGTAATTTGAACAAGTATCGATAGTTAAATTGACAACGGGGAACATTGTTGAATCATCCACGTTACTTTAACGTTACCAAACGTAATATTTACGCTTGGCATCGGTGTTTACGGGAAAACCCGTCAAAATATCTTTCACGTAAATTCAACCCGTTCAACGGTAAGATCTACGTTGAGTGATAGTAAAACATCCAATAGCACAATATAAAGCCTAGGAGAAACCAGCACACGGAAGGAAAGGTATCCCGGTAGCGTATGGGCTGAGCGTCGAGCTAATAATCCAGAGATCCCAGGTTCGGACCCCTGTTGTGAAATTAACTTTTGAGTTTTTTTGACATTTTTGAAGCCGTAAGTTTAACGTAATCACAACGTAAATTTAACGTCAGAAAAATGTAACTTTTACGTTGGGAAAATGTCAAGGTTTACGTTCTTAGAGGGTTAAAGTTTTACGCCAGCTTAGAACGTCAACTTTACGTTATTTCTGGTTGGCTCCTTTTTACGTGATGTGTAACCTTATTTACGGTAACGCTTACTTCAAATAAGGTTACATTTACGTGCTAGGGTTTAGAGTGCATGTTGGTTCGTGTACCAGGAAAAATTGGATTATTTATCTGTTTCGACAAACATTTCATGGCAAAATAAATGATGGACTGAGACACTAAACAGACTACGTAGTTGACCAACTGGTTGATTTGATAAAATTATTTATTTCCACATCATCCATTTTAAAATATTTATTTGAAAATTACAATTAAAATTAACATCTCATCATGTGCGCTTGCTCTTTCAAATGACTTGCTTTCTCTGTAGCTCCACCTTTCTCTAGCTTTCTCCTTCTTTTTTCTGCCACTTTCACCGCCATAAGTTTTAATATTGTGTATTTTGAATTATGTTTTATTAAGTAAATAATTGCAAACTATTAATTGTAATGATTAACTGAAGATGATTACGAATAAAGTGGGTTAGATTTTATTGGATCAAACTGGTGGTGAAAACAGTTTCCCCGGGATCATTGGCACACATGGCGCCCAAGATTTTCTTCTCAAAAAGGTCCCTTCCATCATGCAACCATTTCATGCGTTGATCACACACCAAATTATTATCCTCCAAGTTCAAAATTGTCTCGTCATGGGCCCTTAAAATGGACTCAAAGTTTTCTTGAGACAAAGTCTCCAATTTATTGTACCTCAAGTCAATTCTAAAGGGTCTCTGGAAATTGTTAAGGCCATTCTCCGTGCTATTCAATTCAGTCAGCTGACAACTGTACAAAAACAAGTGCATGGGCGTGGTGAGAATAAGGTCAACGGGGTCAAGTTTATCAAAGCTGAAGGCATTGGGCCCTATTTCTATCCCTCCATTATTACCAAAATCAAGATTGAGCAGTCGATTGTGCTGACTGAATTGACCTCAAAGGTTGAGTTTAGGCAGGCGACTTTTTTGTCGCCTTGTTAAATGCTGGCCTTTGGTATTTTAGGGCCCTAAAAGATCGTGCCTGTACCCTAATGAAAATAAAATAAAATGCTGGAGCCTCCACTGATGTCGCCATTTGGCTTGCACTCGAGGGAGAGTGGCTCTTCTTGTTGTGACAAGAGCCTCCATCAAGAGTGATGACAAAATCTATCCCCCTATCCCCCCCCCTGTATTTTCAGTTCAATCCACTGTAGACCTTCTTGGTTGCCAGTTTATACAAGATGGCGGACCTGGTGATGAAAATAAGGCGGAAAATATGGGGGATAGGGGGATAGATTTTGTCACCATCTACCCCCCCCCCCCCACCCTGCAAAAATACCCCTCATGAACAGTTACTTCCTTATTTGCCTCCTAAAGTCACTGGAAGCAATTCAACATGGCCGCCACGAGTCGCCAGTACAATTTCAATTTGTTCTACTGCCACCACATTTAATTAGTAACTTTAAGTATTGAATTAACATCATTGAATAGTGCAGCATTTAGTTGACCCAGTTAAATTTAATAAAATCCAAGTAAATTAAAATAAATAGTAGCGACAATTAAACAAGGCAGCCAGATGCTGGATGACTCATTGGAAATGAGGTGTGTGGGATTGTTCTATTCTAACGAGGACTGTGTCACGGTCATGGAACCAGTTGGAGGACCAAAATAAGTATATTTGTAGAGCCGAGGGTCCTGATACCCAAAATGATAATAACTCCGTCCCATGGACTTAGGGTTCAGAGAAAACCCGGGTCAAAGTTCGGGTTTTTTCAAGGCAAGCTTTATAAGCCATGATTACTCTCTCTCCTCACAAGAATTGGTGTGTGTGGTAAGATTAGTAGAGTATCGAGCTGTTTTCCTTGGTGGACCGGGTTCGAATGCCGGCTATGGTATATAATTTTTGCATTTTCAAAATTTTTTTATTTGCTCTCATGTTGTCAAAGTCGTTGGAAAAGTCGAATTAAATATAATTGTTTAATTTTGTATAAATTTAGACTCTTGAAAATTTTTCTGTCTAATTACTGCGTTTATTTTTATTCATAACATTGTTTTTAGTATGTATTTTATTATTTTATTAATATAACTGCGTTGAAACACTTGTAATTATTTGTTTTTGAAGTTTTACCTCGGTATTCTTGGTTTTTACTGTTTTAATACATGAAGTATGCATACTATTTATTTATCATCTTGTACCTTTTATTTTAATTTTTTATCATAATGTTAATTTTACAAGTGGAAAATAACAGTCTATAGTTAATGTAAAACAATTATATTTAATTCGACTTTTCCAACGACTTTGACAACATGAGAGCAAATAAAAAAATTTTGAAAATGCAAAAATTATATACCAGCTTGGTAAGAAAGTGAACTCTGTTTCACAATGTCTCATCTGTATTGAAGTTCAATGCTCACATGTTTTTGTTTTTACAGGAAATTTTTACTGCAGTATTTTCTTTCCGGCATTCAGGATTGGACCAGAATCCAACAGTTCTATTAATATTTTTATGTCACGAATACACAGACTGTAATAATACACATGGGCCTTTCTTTGAGCAAGCGGTTAGGAGTCTGAAGTGTTTTAATAAAAAGACGAATTTATTAATAGAGAAAAAAGCATTCTCAATACCGTCAAGTTGCATGCACCACAAATGCAACATGAATTTTGTCATAATCACATCAGAATGGCGATAAAGAATGCTCAATATCTGTCAAAAACAAACAAAACGATGATAAAAAATGTGAATTTTTTGTACATTTCAGAACGTACAGCGATGGACTAATAAAGCATACAAGAAGGACAAGGTCCTTGCAAGACGGCTTCAGTTGGATGTGAAAACTCTTTTGTGGGCACCTAATTTAAAAGAATTTGATAAGTATTTTGAGTCTCGAAGAAATTCAAATGAGGATCATGCTGAGCCCGAATTATTTGAAGATGGCGCCATTTTGTCAGATGAAGAAGATAAAATTGTAAAGGAAATTGATGAGAAGGAAAAACTTGAATTGGAAAAAAATGTTGTGGGTCCATGGGATTTAAAGTTTACAAAATATTATCTTCAACATCTTGACAAAGATGTGCGAAGTAGTTTCCGTGGCAACGTGAAAAAGTTTGGAATTTTTAATCTGATTTCTGGAATCACAAATAATCCCAGGTGAGTCATTTAAATATTTATACACATTTTTTCTTCACCAAAAACATAAAAATTGGTCCGGCGTAATGATTGGTACACCAAATACAATATAAATAATTAAGTGCAATTTTTGTTTAAACCAGTGCTCCGAACGGAATCGGGATATCCCATCCCGTCCCGTCGGGACGCGGGATGGGACGGGATGTTTAATCTCTTAACTGGATTTAAATTATTATATTTTTTTCTAAAAGGTGAGCCATAACTATTTTGATATTTTCATGTACCTAAATTAATTTTCAATGTTGTAAATTAAGAAATTATTTAGTTGCAGATTCTATATTACGACCCCTTGGAGAGCAGAGGCACAGCCCGGGAGGTTAACATGGACCGGTTGCCGAGTTGTGATTTATTTGCTGTCATTATTTTTTAATGTGTGCATTATTTGTTGTTGAATTTTTAATTTAATTGAGAGGTTATATAATTAAAATGTCTGGGTTTAATTAATTTTTAATTAAAATGTCGGAGTTAAATTAATTTCACATGGTTTATTTTTTATGGCAGAACTGATAGTCTGATTTTAATTTCATAATTATTTTTCAATTGAATAATTGACTCGAAGAAGGGCATACTAGTGCCCCTGATTTAATTTATTGAAATAATTATTTGTATGCATGGGAACGGAAATTAAAATGAATACTGGGCCAAAATTCTATTGAAAGTCGGTACCGTCAACTTGAAGGGTATATGGGAATTTTGCGCTGTACAAATCCCCGAGGTGGAAATTTTTCCTTTTTGTTTTAGGACACTTAGTGTCCTAAAACAAGTCTTGATTTTAATTGTTGAAGAGACTGGATTTGGGTCAAGGGAGGATGGAATGGGACACCATAGATAACCCATTCTCAATTGACCACAATGGGCCCGTAAAGACACGGAATTTATTTGGACATGCTCAAAGTCTGTGATGACCAATAGAACATTAAAAAGGGTAGGGCATGTCCAAATTGACCCAAGGGACAGCGACGCTGTGGCATGTAATCACAACGTCATGCAGAACATTCAATCGACCCTCATTCTCCCTTACGAATCCCAACAACATTGAACTGCGGTAATCGCCCGAGAGGTCAAAGAGGAGGTAGACGTTGGGTCCATCCAGGTCCCTCCTAACTTTTTGGGTCAAGGGTGTTGGATGGGAACAGTTGAGGTGTTTAATGAATGTCACGAGCAGCGTTCTCTATCTGCCGGCAGAAATGAAAATTTGCTTGCCACCGGCTGTCGGTGGCAGAAACTGGCAAATAAACAAAACTGGCAGATAGATAATTTTCTATTAAAAAGGCCCAGGGCATGGATTTATTTTAAAGATGTTGGGCTAATTTGGACAAATTCATTAGGAACTAGAAGGAGTCATCTCTATTACTCTTTGTCCATCTATTTAAAAGTTGACAACCTTTGGCACAAATTATTGAAAATATCTGACAATTTATACATCTGCCAGTCAAAATCGAGGGTGGCAAAAACCAGTTTTTGCCGGGCCAATTTCTGCCGGTGGTCGAACCCAGGTCACGAGGGGCGTGAGGAGGGCGTGGCATTGATCAAGGATCCTCGGGGGGAGAAGAGAGTGTTGGTGTGGAGGACAATCCCAACGTTCCCCAATATTCTAGCAACATTTCCCAAGGGAATATTCCCCTCGGTAATTTCTTGTGGGGAGCCGTGACTATGGGAAACGTGAGAAAGGAGGAGAGGAACCAAAATGAAGAATTTAAGACTCTGGACAATTTTCAAAATCCTGTACATTTTTTTAGGAATGGAAATAAAATAAAACAACAAAGAATGTGACACTTGAGAAGACGTTTGAATTAAAATGATCCACAAATTAATTTCAAGTCCAGTTGGACATGACATTAATGGGAAATTGTCGGAATATGGAATCCATTTGATAGATTCTGATAGACATTGTGTCACAAAAGTACACTGCATTTGAGAGCAACTCTTTGCCATCAAATGCACACTATGTAATTGTACAATTTAAGAATGAATCTTATTGTTCAATTTTACATGTCCCGTGCATGAAATGTTTTTAGAAAAAATATGGCCCTTTAGAAATCTCTATTGTCACAAGACAATGAGTGACCCCATTGACCTCTCTATCAAGAGACTCGTCAATAATCCTGGGGTCATTGAAATGATTCGGGATCTTAACTTGCTTGTTAAGGATTTGGTGAAATTTATTGAGACCAAAATGGATCCTTCAAAGTAAATTTTTTAATTAAAATTAAAATTACAGATTCAATAAATTGTAATTCTCGAGTTTTGTTTTTCACATAATTTAAAAAAAATAGAATTGGGATTGTGGACATTTTAGTTTTAAATTCTTAATTGTGATAATTAAAATTTGAGTTAAAATAATTTGGGTCGTGATAAAATACATTTCTGCATTTCGGACACTTTCAATGGTCGTCAATTTTACCGTAAAATTGTCCTCTGGTACTTAAATGGACGTAATGCAAAATGCAATGACTGTAGTTTCTACTCGTGACAAATTGTCTCCAAAAAGTTACTTAAGCAAAAATTGTTTTTTTCCCAGATTTTTTTTGTATCCATTGCACGCGTCGTCGTTCACGATCGGCCCAGAAAAAAGTCAACGCCGACATCCTTTCCGCCCGTCAAAACTTTGAAAGAAAACTTAGAAATTCAAAGATTCAATCTCCAAATTATTCAAAGTTTTGTTACGTTCCAGGAATCCCCGGAATTTAGTTATCTTCGGCAGGTATCGGACTGAAGAAGGTCCCTCCTGGCAATCGCCTTGGAGAGACTTCGAGGGTCGGGATGAAGTGACTTGAGGATCCTCTCGTCACTTCACAGTAAAATTATTTCGAATTTCTGGAGACGGGTAATCCCCATCTCCAGATAGTTTACTCACAGTGAAAAAATTAAGGACAGCAACAAGTCTGGTTCGGGAGTCAGGAGCAAGAAAAAGACGCTCAGGAGCTCTCGGGCTCCTTGTTTTATTCAAAATAAAAATGCCTTGGGCAATTGTGCATGGGTAAGGGACGGGGTCCCCTACGTGTCTCTTTGAGACAAGTACAGAGTATTGAGCGCAATTCTCATGGCTCTGCACTTGTCCCTTACATCTTCACCTTCTCTCTTTTCTCATTGAAATTATTATGTGTGGGGAGTCTTGGATGGCCAAGGCCCCCAAAAAAGACTTGGACATTCAAGGCTCCCCTTAAATTACATTAGAATTAGAGTGTGGGGATTTGAGACTGTTGTGAGTCTTGCTTTGCCATTGGCTGTTGGCATGGCTCACGACAGGATCAAATTCCCACTGAATTAAATGAAAAATTGATGAATTGATGAGGGGAGAGATTAATAGAACCGGGGGGGGGATTAATTTGGAGTGTAACAGTTTGTATAATAGAATAAAACGGGATTTGATTGTTGTTTTTTACCTCCTTCCGTCTACCATGTCTACTCCACCAATATGTTCGGGTTGCATTGGTGAGTATAAAATTACAAAATAAAAATCACTTTACTTTTTTTCTAGATGTGAGATGACCTGAATTTTTTTTCTTGTATTCTCTAGAACTACAGAGTCAATTGGACCAGACTAGAGAACAATTGACTCAAATTTTAACACGACTCAAAAGAATGGAAGATAATTGCATCTGTGGGTCTGTCCTGACAACTCAGGTGACAAGGAAAAAAAACAAAAATTAGACGAGGTCGAAAGGTAAATTCACGTGGAGGACAAGGACGTTTTGAATAATTTAAAAATTTATTACAAACAATAGATTATTGTCCACAATTATGAATCATTGTAATCCTCTCATAGAAACATAATTTTAATGACTTTGAACCTTAGACTTTCTCTTTCTCCAGATAACGATGAAACCAATTATTCCCGTCTCCCAACCAGACCAAGTTACCCACATTTAAAAAGGTAAAATCAATTTTCAACTACTACATTTTAGTACTTTGTGTCACATCCTTGACCTGTAGTATTTCATCCAAGTGTTTTAATCCTTGGGTCATTATTTAAAATATTTTTTAAAGATACCGACGAGAGTCTGTCTCCGCCACAATCAAAAGTTTCAAAAATAATTGTAGACACTATTGATACAAATGACGCAGACATCTATACTCTCGATTTCCATGAATATTACGGTATATGAATCATTGAGCTTTTTTTGCTTCATTCTGAATTTTATTTAATTGACAATAATTAACAAACAATGAATATAGACGATGACATGGAGTGGATCGATGACGAGGGGGAATCACAAATTGAAACACCAGTCCCAGTCGTTCTGGATAAAAGCAGACGTTCCAGAAAATCATAAGTAACTTTCCTACACATCTCAAAGCTTCATTTTGTATTACAAAATGTTGAAATAAAAGTGACAAGTAATTCAAAGTTTTTTTTAAAATTCTAGAACCTGGAACTGTACAAAGGACTGTGTGGCGGTAAAAGTCAAAAGGAGAGAATTTTTATTTCAGGACTGGTTGATTATTTGAAAGGAAGGAATGTGAGTCTCAAAAGGTGTCCATCAATTAGAAAATATTCATTGTATTTATTTCCATTGTATGCGGAGGTCATCAAACGTGGGGGTCACAAAAAGGTAAATTGATTATGTACGGAATATTCTCCCCACAATTTGAAAATGTTTAAG
>JAQIVZ010001981.1:0-25292 GCA_034700945.1 Arrhopalites spinosus
CACAACCAACTTATCACAAAATAAAAGAGGGGGTAGATTCTACCCCTGGGGGTAGGGGGTAGATTTTGTCATCACCCAATGCTTATAGTTAAGTCTCAAAACTAAACCTTATTTGGACTGTTCAGACAGAAAAATTAACGACTCACAGTTCGAGATGATTGGCTTATGAGTTAGTCCTACCTATGTATTAACTAAATCAGTAATTAATAGAAGTGACAACATGCGAGTTTTTTAGTAATTTTAACTTAAAATTAATAATATTTATTCTATTTTACTATTTACAAGGTTCGAGGGACTAATAGACACAGGATGAGAGAGAACGTGCTACCAGCTGAGTCAAAAACTAGACTAAGGACTTGTACAAAAGTTTGGTCCTTTTATACTCGACGGGAACAAAGGAACTCTAAATTATTCATAATTTTTCCTTTTTTTATTTACACAAGCGATTGCATAACAATGGTAAAAGTAATTGGCATTATGTATCTTAAATTGACTTTATACCTTTCATAAAGTACATTTACAAGTTAAACCAATTCGAACACTCCGTTCAAATTATGACAATGACAGTAGACTGACATTCCACAAAGAGTTTCTATTCTTTTATTTGTCTATTTTAAACATTCCAAATAATTATTCCTAAGTACCCAATTTACAAAGGTACACTTAATGCAAATTTATTACTTATGTGGATTTTTGCCACATAACAATATTCTCAACTTCACAGTTCACGACTTTGTTTTACTTGCATGGATGTAGACTCCATTAGAGGCTTAAATAAATTCAATTTGCAAACATTATGTTGGAATTGGACTGAAGCAGAAAAAAATTACTGCCAGCCCCACTTTGGCCACCAAAATAATGACCAAAATCAAGAGAAGATGCCCAAAGAAAATGTGTCACCCATACCATGAGTCCAACAATGGAAGGTCACCAGGACGCCCTGCTATGGTCACAAGGAGTCTTGCTGTCCATGAAGATGGGACCACACCACGGAAAAGGGGAAGGGAAAGACCATCAAAAAATGTTTTTATTTTGAAGGGAAACGGATTAAAAATTTTAGTGAGGGTTGAAAAGATGTTTCTCTAATGATTCTTATACTTTGTCTTTTTTGCAAATTAATTTAAAATGATTGTACAAGTGTAGATCGTGATGATGATGAAAAATTAAATTGGAATTTATGGACTCCTTGTCTCCATTCAAAGAATGAAGGGTCTCATTGATTATTTTTTAAATTAAAAAAGTTAAAATATTTTATTTTTAAACAATCCTCTCATCCATCTCTCTCATAAATCTTTTATGTATGTACAAATTGTCATGAATGTAGGGTCCATTAAAATGTTCTATTCTTGCATAGTTTCTCATTTCCAAAAAATTCGTAATCACGACACTCGTCCTTCCACTCACTTCTATACTGATGACCTGTACATTAATTAATTTAAATTTTACTGGCAACTTTTAGTCAAAAATAATCTAAATTATTGAGAAGATAAAATAAATTTGACCTTGATATAGACAAAGTCCCATGGGATCGTTTTCAAAACTTTAATCTCCGCCCCCTCTATATCCAAGCTCCAGTAGTCTACAACCAACTGATCATTACCCGCCATGGCAGCTGCCGCCAGGATCGTTGCGAAGGGAAAACATTGTGTTTCAAATTCTTCTGACCGAGGGTCATCCTTGAACCAGTCTTGCGCCACCTCATTTAATTTTGACAGTGCTCCCTCATCTTTGATTCTAGTCATCCGGACCTAAAGAATAATAATTAATTTTTAAATAATTGAGAATATTAAATCTAAACTTGAATTTAAATTTTGGCGCTACTTTTTTTGGAGTAGAGTCCAGACCGAAGCATGCATTAATTATCCATGCTTTTCTATGCGCGGACTCCAGTATCTTGTAGTATTTGGGGTCAGCTTCGACGAGAAGGCCGGTCCATTCAAAATCTCGTTCTAGATGGAGAGTATTCGACAAAAAAACGCCGTCGTAGCCGCCAGACTCTATAAAAATTCCATTTTTCTGCGCATACGCAATATATTTAATTTTGTTTGTTTTTGTTTTGACATTTTAATTAATTGCGCTTTGCGCTCAACCTTGTAATTAAAGATTTCCACAACACGTTTGTGGAGGGCATCAACGGCTGTTGAATTGTGGGGGACGTCTGTGTAGTTGTAGGGAAGGGTAGAGGGCGCTTTGAGCCATTTTTCGCGCACTTCTCTCACCAGACTTTCCTCTGTTTCTTCCACCATCAATTGAATGTCTCTCGGATCAACTGTAGAAAAAAGTTGCATTATTTAAAACAATAAATAAATTCGCGCGCGTTTTCAATTTACCGCATGGTTGAAATCCGTTGATTTGATTTATTTGATTTTGGCTTTCGGATTGGACTGGCGCTGGTGCTGCTGTACTTGGAGAGATGGCGACGGGGAGAATTAAATTTTCCTGTGGTAATTGAGATAAAGGCAACTCAATTTTGGTGCGATATTGAATTTTGGTTTCTTTGAAGGACACGAAAAGTATAAAAAATGCTGCCAGTGTAAATGTACCAAAAATGAGGCGCATGACAGGATCACATAATTTGAAGGATCTAAAAATAATTTATTAAAAATCTTGTGTAGTGCGCGCAATATAAAATTCAATATTAGCGCTTAATTTGAAAGTGTGATGCCGTGAAAGTCTCACCTCAATCCCGTTCCCGATTTTGTGTTTAGTTTGGGTTGGAACATTCTCAAGACAAAAAATGAGGCTTAAATGTCAATTTAAATTGAGTAAAAATTGAATTTTAATTTTAAATAATTTAATTGTATCTTCAAAATTTCAAGGAAATGACCCTATACTGAAGTTGACCTGTAAAATATTTATAAAAAATGAATCTAAAATTATTTTCCTGTCTGTTGGTCTTGTGCGTACACATTGACTCTTCTTTTGTCCCTCGAGACTCCAGCTGTGGGCTTGTTGGAACAAGTTTAAAAAATTGGGTTTCAAATGTAAATAAAAATTGAAATAGTCCAACTAAAATTCTGACTGCGTTCACGCCATTGTTAATTTTGGAAAAATTTTCCATCCAACGAAAATTACAATGAGACAGGGTTCAATGACCCAAGTGCTAAATTTTTTCTGGTGACACTTTGAAATAATGGAGTGGCTCATAAAAATAAATTTTTTTCAAACTACAATCAAAATTTTTGAAAGTCATTTTGTGAAATTAATTTAATCACAATTTTAAAGTAAAAAGACAAAGAATATCAAATAATTCCATTAATAGTAAATTAGAAGATATTTAAAAATTTAAATAGAAAATAATTTGTACATCAAGACAAAGTAAAGAATGTAAGAATGACATTAGACCAGAGAGAGTTTCAATAATTTAAAATTAATTATTTGACCCATAATTAAATTCTCATCTTAAATATTTAGTTCCAGTAATAGGGTCAATGTATTTATCAGGGAGAATTTTATGAAAAAAAATTTGATAGTCCCGCGCTTCCTTTTGAACTTCTTCCTCAATGGCGTCCACATTCTCACTCACCGTCACGCCCTTTCCTTCAAGTCCCTCCCTTAAGGGTACGTTAATGGCCCACAATCTTCTTTTATTCGGTCTCTCTTTATCATTGGAACCATTCAAATTCCCATCCAAACGATGACCCAAATAGGGAGCCTCAACTCGAAGTTGACCTTCCCGCCAACTAGCAAAGAGTTGGGTCAAGTCTACATTTCGAGGAAGAATAAAATTCGATGTGGAGTCTTTCAAAGCACCGTTCTCATCTTTCACTTTTTGTTTGACCACAAGAACCCGCCCTTCTTCCTTGACCCCAATTTGGACATCCCGGTCAAAATAGTCTCCCATGATGGGGAGTTTTCTTGTAAATGTGAATTCTTCGGGACCCATTTCTGTTTTTGTACAGAATTAAAATTAAAATTAAATATAAATTAAATTAAATTAAATCTTACTTTTGTGAATCTCAATGGACGATTAGATGGAGAGTGACTGGGGAGGAAGATGGGAATGGGAAATCTTTTATAGAGGAATGTGACCAATTTTTATTGAGAAAAATTAAAATGGGGAGTGGGCCGAGACACAAAAAAATCTTCACGTTCAACGTTGTAGCCTTGATCATTTTTTTAAATGGGAATTTGTCGTGTTGATGATGGTTAAGGATTTTCAATGCTTATTTTTACGCATCTTTTCCTCCCGTGTAGGCGGTAGTGGGATGCCAAACAAGTTTTGTTGTTTTTTCTCTTCTCTCTCTCTCTCTCTGGTATCAATGTCACGCTAAATTTATTTTGTAAATTAAAATCATTTATTATTTCATACATTTATACGCATGGACTGTGGAGTGACGTCATGAGGAATATTTTTACATTTTATTTAACAGTTTCAAATAAAAATTGGCATGTTCAGTTATGAATTAAATGGATGATATTTTATTGAATGGGGAAAGTGGTGGGTTTTTTTAAGTGGGAGAAAATTTTTTTTCTTCCATTTGAAATTTTATTGGTTCAATTTTTAAGAGCCCAATTTAATGTGCTATTTACAATTTTCAATGATTATGATTTTGAGTACCAGTAAATGGTGAATTTTGTACAAATTCCTTGAAAATTCAAGGAGGAATTTAATTTTGCTAAAATGTTTTTGGGTAAATTGAATTAACTTAATTGAAAATGTTGACAAATTATTTAATAATGGTAAAAGTTGAAAATTATTGTGGTTTTTTTAGGCCCTCTGTATGTTTCTTCATGTGACCCGTCAACTGACCCTTTTGGAAACATTGGTAAGGACAGAGGTCACAAGAAAATGGTTTCTCTTCCCTGTGCGTCACCATATGGGTTCTCAAGTTACCTGGCTGGCCAAAAGATTTGGGGCAGGAGGGGCACTGAAAATTCTTCTCTCCCGTGTGCACCACCCCATGCGTCTTTAATTTCCCACTCGTCTTTGAAGAAAATGAGCAGTCCTGGACGGGGCATTTGTAGGGTTTCTCACCCGTGTGACGCCTCATGTGGTCTCCAAGATTACTCCTCTGGGTGAAAAAGTAGGGACAGAGGGTACATTTGTAGGGCGTTTCCCCCGTGTGGGTTCTCATGTGGTTTTCGAGGGAGGTCTTGTGTGCAAATTTCTGCTGGCAATATTTGCAAGTGAAAGGGGTTTCTCCTGTATGAATTTTCATGTGCTCTTTCAAGTTTTGTTTTTCGGCTGTTTTGTAGAGGCAATTGGGAAAAGTGCACCCATGGGGATTCTCCCCACTGTGAACCCTCATGTGGCGAGTGAGAGTAGACTGAGTTTTGGTCTTGAAGGGGCAGAGAACACAGTTGAACAGCTTTTCATTTGAGTGTACTTGTCGTTCATGGCTCTTGAGAGCCCTCTTTCGGATACTTCTGTTTGGGCATTGGGGGCATTTAAAGTTTTTCTCTGCTTGCATGTCTGTTCGAAATAAATAAAGATGGTAGTGCAAAATAACAATTTTAGTGTAATTGTTCCAGACAATTAGATTGAAAATAAATTTTGAACTTACTGCTCTAGTTAAATGTTCTCTCAAATATTCTACGATTCTTTTCTGCCTTCGGAATTCCTACGTCCCATGCAAATTCCTGTCCCAAATTCAGTTGTCCCCACTCAATTTAAATGTCACGGGACATGGATTGTCCATTAAATTGTGCTTATTACTTGAGAACAGGGGTGTCATGTTTTATGTCAGCCTGGGTCATGCGGTCTGACTCAAATAGTGATTTGTCAAAAAACTTTTTTAGCCAATCAAGCCAGGCTATTCTAAATCTTTTATTTGATTCAGGCTGTCATAAAACATGAGAAATATGTTGAATTTGATTGCTATTTAAAATTATTTGACTTAATATTTAAATAGGTATAAAATTAAATATTTAATTTAAATTACTTTAACTAACTTCCATCTCACCTTTGTTTCTGTGCTGAGCCAAGGAAATGGAAAAAAGTTTGGAAATTCCAAGTATATTTTTTTTTGGAAATGAAAAGAATAGACCCACTTAATCCCTTGACCCTGTATCCTTTAAGGGATTAAATATTTATTTCTGTCTTTCTTGAAAATCAACAACTAGTTTCATGAAACGTTGGGAATATGACAAGGGTCAAAGTTTGATGCCACCAAAGGAAAAGGGACTTCATTTTCTTGGTAATTCAAATTCTGAGAGGAAAGCTTTAAGGGTTTCTTAGAATTTGAGACCCTTGAAGGTTGAAAAATTCATACTAGTGAGGGCTTCATTTGACTTTGAGTGGTTCCATTTTGAGCAGAGAACAAAGGATACTGTGTTAAATCGTCAGTCGAATGATTTTTTATCTATTGTTTCTATATTAAGATGAGTAAACATGACAAATTGACCATTTTAAAATGGTTCTGTATCTTGTGACCATTTTATATGTGGACACTTGACAATTGGACACTTTTTTTTGGCCACACGGTAAATTGGTCACAGGTACAATTGGAAATTTGACAATTGGCCACCACTCTTGCCTGTCTTTTGATTTAACTGAAATTGCAAGACGGGGGGCAATGACCGAAAGATTTCAATAGCGTTCAATTTTACCTGTGACGAATTGACTCTCATGAAATTCATTCTTCGTGACAGGAATAGACTCGCAAGAAAATGTCATCACCTGGATTAATTTTACGCCAATTAATTTGCAGGTATTTTTAGCCCATCTTTCCCATCTTCTGACTCTCAATGTTGCAAAAAGTAGTGGAGAATTTTCATAGTTGAATATTTTTTCACAATTTTTATAAAAAATATTTAATAATTTTAGACAGCAATTTGTACACCTAATCCCACTTGATGGATTTTGCCATAAACTTTATTTTATTGTAAGTCAATTTATTAAAAATTAAATTTTGGAATTATTTCATTGCAATTAAATAATTTGTCAGATTATTCTTGTGGGTCAACGGGATCAACGGGATTATTTTCAAGGGTCAGAATGACATTAGAGGAATTCGATTCGGACCTTTATTATTTTTTCGGAGCTCAGCTCAAAATGCCCGGATTGTCAATGAAGCTTATCCTACCCAGACTTTTGACCGGACAGTGGCCTTGGCTTTGGGAGATGAGTTGCCATTTTTAAGGGATGATTTAATTGCAAGAAATAAAGCTGGGCAAAGATTTATTCCACGACATTTAGCCGCTTGGATTAAAATTTCGAATTGGTGGTACGACCAAATGAATGATCGGAAAGAATTGGAGAATCCTTTTGTATTTTAATTGTATTTAATTGCATTTAACTAAATAGTTTATTCAAATTGAATTTTTTTACTCAATTTCGGACATTTAGGAACGAAAATTGTTGCTAAAAAATTGCTTTGATTAAAATTTGCATGACAATGTTGTTAACATAAATAAAATAAATCATTCATTTTTAATCATTAGTAATAATTAAAATTAATTATTATAAAATTAAAAGCATTTTTGTTCCCTAATTTTTTTTGCATATTGTTTGTAATAATTATTGGCAATTTAATGACATTTGTCAATTTAACCATAAACTTTAACCGCTTTAAAGTCTTTTGAACCTCCATACCAGGAAGGAACTTGGTCACGTGGACAATATTTCAAAATTTGTGGAACCCATCTAATTAAGAGAAACAATTAAATTGGAGAAATTAAAATTAATTAAAATTAAAATTATACCTTGCTCGATTAGTCCCGAAAATAAGAATGCGCTCGAAACTTCGGCCAAGGACTGGACGCGCTAAATTAACTAAAGATTGGGCGGCCGCCGTGGCATTGATGATAATTCCCGAATACATATATTGATCAATGACCCCCTTAAACTTTGCCAATGTGCGCAGGATTAGAGATACACCTTCAAAGTTTAATTTGTAATTAAAATTAATTACAGTAAAATTAAAGTAAATTCATTATGTTACTGGGTAAGTGGGCCATTTTAACCAAGTCAAATTCTGCCATGTCAAGAATCAACGTGACGTCAATGACAGGATTGTCTGGGGTAGATCTGTATTTAATTACAATTAATTTTAATTTAAATTAATTTAACTCCCATGTTTTAAAATCATTTTTATTAAATTATACCGCTCAGAAAGACTTTTGATGATTCTATGCACGATTTGATCACAATACCTAAAAAAAATAATTTAAATTAATTTTAAAATCCCGCCAATTTATTAATTAAAATAATATTAATTTCTTTACTTGTCAAAATTTTGTTGGTAGTCTTTGGAGGATTCAGTGATTTTACGATAATTCCACTAGACATTTTTTAAATGTTTTAAATTAAATTTTCTTATTGTTAATTTTAATTTTTAATTTAAAAAACTCACATTTCCAACTTCAGCAATCCAAACTAAAATATTAATTATTTTAATTAGTATCTAATTTTAATTATTATTTATAACAAAATTAAAATATCGTCTTACTTGGCCGACTGTCCTCATCAAAGCCTATTAAAAAATATATTTAAATTATTCTGCTTCAGAATAATAATGATTATGAATAAATTATTGTTAAATTAAACTAAGTACAAATTAATTTTAAATTAAAAATTTCAATTGAAAATTATAATTAAATGACATTAAAATTAACCTGACTGATAATATGGATAAGATTTTTGAATATCAATTAAAGCTTCCCAATCATCCAAATGGTTCAATTTGACTGCCTTCTCATTCTCTTTCTATCAACAATTAAAACCAAAGTTTAAATTTTGTCGCACAAGATGACCCTTTGTTTGGGTCACATGATCCCTCCATAATGGAAAATGACATAAAAAAATGGCGTACTTCGTCAATAGAATTTTGGGAATTCTTGCCATGGCCCCCATTCCCAATTTCTTTCTTCTCCCTCTCCCTCTCCTTCTCCGTCTCCTCAGAATTTGTAAAATTGTCAGAATGCTCTAAATTTTCAAGGGTGTCTAAGGGTGTACTAAGGGTCGTGGTGGGGTCACTAGTAGGGTTAGTTTGAGTACTAAATTCCCCTGAATCTTGGGCCAAAATGGCGTGTGCAAGGATAAGATTGAGCGCAATAAAAATTTGAAAGTTGGCCATTTTGTGATTTGTGTGGTAGTAAAAATGAAGATTTTGCAACTGGAGATTTTTTTAAAAAATTGAGCATTTATTTGCATTTAATTGTCACTCAAGTTGTAACACTAAAGTTGCTCTACCTGTTCCCACTAATAATAAACTTGTTAGAACAGGTTTCTAGGAAGCGAAGGGAGCTTTTCATGATCTCTTTGTTCGTTATAATTTAATTTAAAAAAACTAATAAAAATTCTAAATCTTCCTCCTCCTTAATAGTACGACCCTTTAAAAAACGTGTTGGAGAATTCCAGGAACGTGTGCCAATATTGGAGATCAAGGACAATGTAAAAATGTACTGTGGGAAAAAAACAAGTCATTTCGCGACAGCCACTCGTCTTCATTGAGCCATTTTATTACAAAAGTTGGCTTTACAAGTGCAAAATTCTTGACAGTCATGGGAATGACGCGTGAAGATAGGAGGAAAGACCCCTCAAGTCAGTTTGCGAAATTTAAAGGAGATTAAAGATAATAATAGTTAATTTACATATTATTAAATTAAGGTCAGCCAGTTCCACGTTCTTTTTTTCTTTTGCAAATATTTTTTTTCCGTAACTAACTAGAATGATATAAAGGGATAAATGAAAATGACATGTCTTTTTTAGCATTTAATTTTAATTAATACTATTATTACAATTTCATACTGTCTATTTTAGTGAGAATTAATTAATTTGCGTGTGAAATTTTTTTTTTAGGTTTTTCTTGTATCTTTATTTTGTGATTTCCACATTTATCAATTTTAATTAAAGGTGGAAAAGGCAGTGTAAGGAAGTGGTTGTGGTTTAAAAATTTAATTAAATTGGAATTTAATTGAATTTAATTAATTCTCTTGGATTTTTTGTTTGTGTGTTATTTAGTATTTTGTAAAATTTAAGCTCTAAAAATTTGAAGGGACGTTGTGTCATATTTTTTAAAATAAAATTCAGACTAGTGACATGAGGTCAACGTCTTTAAATTCAGTCTACACATGCGCGATCAAGTGCCCACGCCTTCAAGGCTCATTTTTTTATTTCTTTTTCTGGCACAACTCCCCTGCTACTTTTCCGAACCTTATCTATTTTTTCTTGGAAAGAGAAATAATGAACTGAATTTAATCCTTTGGTTTCTTGACCTTTTAAGAGATTAACAGATTTATTTGTGTCCCGTGTCCCTCTATTTTCTGGGTATTCAAATTCTGAGAAAAATTTAAAGTCTTTCATTAGGGCTGCCTACTAGTACCTACTCCTACTCTTACAATTTATAATAAAGACCCTTGAGGCCTTGACGATTGAAGTGGGCCTTTAACATTCAGTTGGTTGTGAAACTTTTAAAAAATAATTTCTAATATTTTCTTTATCTATTTTTTGCAACCAAAAATCCAACTCACTCATTAAATCTGAGAGCGGGTACTTGAAATAATAATATATATTGACGTCTAGGTTCCATTTTCTAATTTGATTTTTCTGTTCATCAACAAAATGAGTCTACTTCCGGACAAACCCTTCAAGTGTCCTCAGTGTTCCTACAAAGCCATGAAGAAAAGCCTCATCAAGACTCATCAACGAAATGTCCACTCAACTGAAAAACCCTATTGCTGCACCATCTGCCCCTTCAAAACCAAAACGAAGAGTAATCTCAAGCACCACATGCAGATTCACAGTGAGGAGAAGGCCCACAGGTGCACTTTTTTAGATTGTCCCTTCTCTACCCGCCAAAAAAAGGGCTTGATTCTCCACATGAGAATCCATACGGGAGAAACTCCATTCACTTGCACATTTTGTCAACAGCAATTTAGACAAAGACACTCCCTCGAAGGTCACATGAGGGGTCACACGGGAGAGAAACCCTTCAAGTGTTCCATTTGCCCCTACTCTGCCACCATTAGCAATCATCTTGTACTTCATGTCAGGGGTCACACTGGAGAACAACCATACAAATGCCCTGTCGAAGGTTGCCTTTATTCTGCTAGAGCCAGTGGACACTTAAAATTGCATAGAATCGTGGTCCACAAGGGGGAGAAAAATTTCCAGTGCCCCTCCTGCCACAAGAAATTTGGCCGGTCGAGTGACCTGAGGGCTCACATGGTGACTCATGGGGAAGAGAAGTTAATTGCTTGTGTCCTTTGTTCTTACCGCTGTAACTTTAATAGTAATTTGAAGCGGCATATGAAGAGACATTCCAAGACTTAAATATTTAAATACATTTAAAATTGGTGGCTGGAAAAATGAAATGCTCTGTGAGGAGTTTTTATGTAAAATTTTTATATAATATAAAAAATTAAAACTGTAATAATGCTGTAAATAAAATTCAATTTGTTTTCATTCAATTAGCTCAATTTAAATTAAATTTATTAATAATGATGGAGGAAGAGTCTAAATTAAACTTAAACAATTTTTAAATAACTTTTCTCCTTGCCATAAGTAGCTTTGTGGGTCTCAAAAAGTTGAATGAGAGACTGGACATATTTTGAGTGTAAATCATCAATTTCCTCTTGACTGGGTGTTGGATTCTTGTCCAATGGGATGGGAGCACCCACGACCACGTGGATGGGCCTTCTTTGTGGTAGAAGGCCAAAAGTGTACTGGAAAATTCCCCTACCCAATACAAGGACAGGTGCAAAGGACAGAATTCCTTGTAAAAATGTTTGAATTTTTCTTAAACGACTCCCCTCTCCATTGGACACTTGCCGAAAAACGTCATTTTCTCCGAAACAGAATACGGGCACCAATGGAGAACTACCATTTTAAATTTCAGTTAATTATTTTAATTATTTTGAATTTTGATGAATTCAAATTATTTTTTTTGGTACCCATTCTGAATGGCCACTTTAATGAAACCTTTGCGGTTCTTCAAATGAAGTTTACATTCATCCCCTGGGAGAGCATCCAAGGACCTAAATAATAATTAATTTAATTGTAAATTATTTAAATATTTTTAATTAGCTGTTGTGACTCACTCTGAAGCACCCCCAGGAACAAGAACTGACACGTGACCTCCCTCAGGTCGACTTAAAAGATAATTCATACTGGCTCGAGATGCCGAACACGCGCCAAAGGACAGGGCGTACTATTGATAAAGTTTTGATTTTAAAATTGCCGCTTTTAATTAATTAATTTTAATTTACTTCTCGATAAAGAGGAAATTTGTAATTAATCTCGACGGTCAAGAGATGGGGCGTGAGTCCCGGGAATTTTTTGTCGAAGCCGGGGGCAGCTAAATTAATTAATGAAATATTATTAATATTCTCAAGAGAAGAAAACAAAGAGAATTAATTATAATTTAATTAAAATTAATAAATAATTAAATTTACCTGTAGCAAAACAAGCAAAAGCCCCACAACAAAGAACTCCATGCGGATGAGCTCCAAATAAATAATTTTGAGATGGATCCAAGTCCACCGTTTTGACAAGATCAATTGGAAAATAAGAGATGAAGCTACGCCATTTTCCCCAATTTCGAACCCAGTCCACCCTTAATTTTTAAAAATATTATTTAAATGGCAAATGTCATTTAATTTTAATTAAATAATTTAATTTACCTTCGACCACCTCGCTCACAAGTTTTAAGATCATAGAAATAGTACGTCATGTACAAGATGCCTAGCCAGTAAAATTTTGTGTAGAAAATTACGTAGAAATTGAGGAAAGTGCAGGCTAGTCCACCAGCAAAGAATGTTGCAATCTTTAAAGACAAATTAAAAATTAATTCACATTTAAAATTATTTGTCATTTAAATTTACCCATAGGGCCACAGCCAACGTTTCCATTCTTCTCTTCCATGGCACGTCCAAGGGGGCCAATTCTAGTCCCATTATTTTTTTGGGTCCTTTTTTCAGTCTACAAAAAATTTAAAATTTTTAATCAAAATTAAAATTAATTACAAAAGTTGGAAAAAATCAAATCAAAATAATTTTAATATTTTACCCATTTCCATTGGCATATTTGTGGCCATTACTTTTCTTGAGATTATTCTTTCCTCCATTTTCATGGTTCGGTGAAGGTTTTTCGGTGGCAGTCATTCCAAAAATTTAATTAAAATTAATTTTTTATAAAAATCTAAACCAAAAAAATGACCGGATGTGGCTCACGTGTTGAAAGTCCAATATAAATTAATTTGTAGAAAGTCAAAGAAATTTGTGATGCACTCATGGACTCAGAATGAGCTGGAGAGGATGTAAAATTGATAAGGGAGTCCATGGGATCACCTCGGGGTCAAGTAATCTTTGTGCCTTGGACATGCACGAGAAGGGGGGGGGACAAAATTCAAGGTTAAGATTTATCCAGAGTCCATTTAAAGATAAATAAATTAAATATTCATTTTTGTTTAAAAACAGAAAACAAATTGTCAACTTTTGAATGGAAAACATGATAGCCAATGGGGCTTCAGTTATACATTAAAAAATTCTTTATTATAATTTAAACGTTTATAAATCGTTATTTAGTCAATATTTTTAATTATTATTATTATTCCTCATTAAAAATTGAACCTCCAAACCACAGTTACAATTATAAATTAGTGTACATGTACTGTTACAGTACTACTGTACCATCTTTAACTTTGGAATTCCAAAATAATAAAAAATGATTTTTTTGTAGTTAAATAATTAACTATACAATTATTGTATTGGTTGTCGCCTCTGCTTTAATTAGTCAGATGATTTTTAATGAAAATGACAATAAATTTTTAAATATTTGATTAAATTTTATTGTTTGTCTTTCCCGCCCACGGAATGGATGAAAATAATAGTTTGTCCAGTGGACAAGACAGTTTAATTAAGGTTGCCATCTTTAAAAGGAATTGGCCAAAACAAGAATAATAAATTGAAGGCAGTCGTGTTAATTTTTGGTGGAACATGGATAGACCATTTAATTAATAGACATGGCTATTTTAATTGACAATGTACATTAAATGACCCACATAAATATGTTTTACATGTAAAATTACATGACTGTCTTGAATTTGTTTTTCTTGTTTCTCTTTGGTGGACAAATAAAATGAATTACGGGACTCAAGACAAATTCAATTTAACCTGAAAATAAAAACGTCAAATAATTTCCAGTTCTTTGAGGACAAAGACAATGACAATTTATATTAGTTAAAATACTTAGTTAAAATTATTGTCCTCATCAGTACTTTTGGAATTCAATTGGAACGACACTTTTACCATTTTTGGGGGGTCAAGAGGCCATCGTCGAATTATTTTGGCAAGAATTTTTAAGTAATTTTAAAGTATCTAATTATAAAAATATAAATAATTGGTAGACAAAAGTAATTTAAGTTAGTTTAATATTTATTTAACGTTAAACTGAACAAAGTGAACAGTTGTTCAGTGACTTTTTCCACTTGCCAGTGTTTGAGAATGGAATTTGACATTTTTTTTATTGTGACAAAATAATTCTTTTTTTGTGAGATTTTTGACTCGGACCGAGTCACGCAGTCAAGCAATCACGTGATATTAATTATGGTGGGCGGGAAAATCAAATACTAGACAAGTTTGATTGGCCCAATTTGAAATTTGACAGGGTTCATTGATTGTCAAATGGGTCATTTTGGTTTAGTTGAAAAGTAAAATGAGGACAATGGTAATTAAATGGGAGGTTGAATAATTAAAATGTTATTAAACGGAACTACTGAACATATGCGTGTCTCCATTTTGAGTTTTGTCTTAATCTTAAAACCATAATCGTGTTAATTTTAAAAGTATTTTGTTCCGTAATCAAAAATTTTGACTCTGATTCTCAATTAACTCTAAAAATATATAAACAAGAAATTTGAGTCCTACTGAAAACTCATTTTAATATTTTTGTTTTAATTATTTTTCTCAATTTTTTGAACCATGCGACATCACTTTAATGGGGGGTGGTGCATATTATTAGTTGAGATGGATTAATTAAATAAAAATCCCGGGAAAATGTGCGTTCAAATGAATAAATTCAGTTTTATATGTCATTTCACATTTTCAATTCATTTAAAATGAGTAAAATTTAGAAAGAAAGCCTCTTATAAAATTATTGGACATGTGCGAGACAAAATAAATTTAGTTTAGTTGTGTTCTAAATGTAATTAAACATTAATTGGTCTAGTTTTGACTTAAATTTGAAAGCTTTTTCGGATTCTGCCCTGAATTAATTAAAGTGTAAATTTTCGTACACACTTTAATCCTCTAGCTTGTTTACAATATAATTGACTTTCAATTTGTTTTCTTTTGAATGACATTAAACAAACAAATTGATTTGCTTTACGTGCGTCATTAATGGTCAGTTTTAAGTAAGCATTAAATTTATACAAGATTTCTTCATTAGTTAATTTATCCTTAATTTCAATTTTAGTTTCATAACAAGCCATTTTGGTCATTCCTTCAAGTCACAATTTAATTCCTATCGCCCATTTTTTAATTTTAATTGTCTGAGAAAATTCCTCAAATACCAAAATCGTCTAATAATTTTGTACTCGATTCGTTAATTTAATTTAATTGAAAATTTTCACAAAGACTTTTCTTGGAAATGTAACCACGTTTTTAATTACTTTTCATACCTTCAAGGTAAATTAAGACAATGGCAGTTAATTACTTAAATAACCTCAATACTTGGATTTTGGACTAATTCTTACCACGCGCTTTGTACCCAAAGCAAAGGCACGTTGGTAGTACTCACTGGATACAAGGTAACTGGTTATGTAAAATTAAGACCAATTACCAGTAAAATTGCTGGTTAGTTGCATAGTCAATTACAATTTTCATTTAAAATTATTTTCATTATTTTTGTCTCCACGTTTAGGTTAAAATGTTAAAAGATATTTAATTGGAGGTCGTTTCCATTTTTGTTAAAATTTTGGGAACAAGTAAAATGAAGATTGATTTTGATGAAAATGAAATAATTTAATTTTAATTATTAGAGAATTATATTTAATTATATAATTATTTAATTTTCTAATTATTAGAATTTGCAATTAATGAGTACTTTTTTTAGTACCAAACTCAAATCAAGTAATTTTCAATTAAAGTCAGTAGTGAGAAAAATTTTAATTTATTTGGCCTTAATTTTCAGACATAAAGACAAGTTCATCCATTGAAGAATTTTAATTTGAAAAAAATGTTACTCCACAAAGCCTCAACTTCTTTGTTAAAAGCAGCAGTGAAAGTGTGTTACGTGATTGGGTCAATTCCATACAATTGGGATGAATCCACTCAAAAATTTACTTTTAACGATTCTCTCAAAGCAAAATTGATTTGGTGGGCTCACAATTTGGTCTATAACAGTTACATGATTTTTGTATTTATTCGATACCTCCAAGCCGTGATTGACACGGGAGACTCAAATTCTTCAACGGCTCTGGGGACTTTGTACGTCGTCATCTCGTATCAGTGTGCCAATGCTGTCCAGGTCAGCCTTTTGTACAGTTATGGCCAACATCACAAATGGCTCAACATGTTTTATGAATACATGGAGGAGATGCAGAGTAATTTAAATATTAAATATTAATAAAATTATTATTTTAATTAATTAATTTCATTATTTAGAAGCCGACTCTAAAACGAATCGACCGGAAGGGACCAAACCACAGAGGAACTGTACAACAGTCCTAAAAATATTTTGGGTGGCCGTCCATGTCATTTTTGTCCTGGACACCTGGTCCGTCTTTGGAACACCACATTCATATTTTTTCTACACATCAATCACCTCTGACCCCAAGTCAATGACCTCGTGGGAAATCCTGCCCTATGCCATATTTCATGATTACATCTGGATTTATCAATGGGCCACCATGCTATTTTACTATTGTAGCATGCTCTGTTATTTCAACGGGGTCACCAATACTCTCGAACTTCTGAGGTATATTTTGGTTTGGCGGGATTTTTCAAATTATTTTAAATAATTATTTATTTAATTGCAGGTACACTGGGGGATATGAGGAAGCTCAGAAAATCAAAAAAGTTAAGAAAAGACGACCAAGTAAAATTTCGAAAATGGGCGGGGCGGGTGAGAGTGGAGAGTATGATGAAGATGATTTGTCAGTGATTGATTTGGATTATGAGCGGGAAATGGAGAAAATTGTGGAGGAAGAGAGTGGGGGATTGTTGGCAAGTCATTCTGAAAATGGGGCAGATTTTTCGAGGGCTTTTCGAAAATTGGAAATTTTACAGTGTTACTGTAATACAATTTGGTCAACTTGTAATGCATTCTATGAGGTGTCTTTCATTGGTGGGAGTGTTCTGGGATTTTATGGGGCTGTTAAATTGGAGAGGGCGAGGGCAGCTCAACAATTGGTTGTGGCTCTTTTCATCACTTACACTTTGATGGTAATTTAATTAACTATTAATTATTTATTAATAATATTAATTAATTTTAAAAATTACATTTAATTATTTTGAATTTTTGAAGGTAATTTGGCAAAACATGGGACAAATATTTGAACAGTCATCGGATATTCTACATTCATGGATTCCCCAACAGAGAAATCCTTGGTTTAGACGATTCCACCAATCAACTAGACCCGTTCGAATTAATATTGGAAATTTTTTCTATGCTGATCGTGGAATTCGTCTCACAATTCTTGCCATCATTTTTGAACGAACTTCAAGCCTACTTTTGTCATCTTAATTATTTTAGAGAGAGAGGAACACAGTTAAATTAGGCTGTATTTTTTTTGTCCATAGAATTTTTTTTTCTGTCCATGAAATGTCTTTTTTTGTCCATGAATTTCTTGTCCATGAAATGTCTCTTTTTGTCCATGAAATATCTTTTTTTGTCCACGGAATGTCTTTTTTTGTCCATGAAAATTTAAATACGTTTCAGGTTAATTTAGGGTACAATTTCATACACTGAGTCCACACATGATGATTCTATGTAAGATTGAGATTGATATGAATGTAAATACTATTAAACCCTAAAGGTCGGGATACTGTTCACATTTCCCGGGTGAAATTTCAATGTGAAGTGGAATTTGCTATAGCAACCCCATCCCACTGAAGGGAAAACTTTTTTCACATTCCAATTTCACCCGTGAAAAGTCGAACAGTATCCCCAGCTTAAGGGAAAATATGAATTAACATCACGTTATCACGAAATCACGTTAGAATTCAATTGACATTTAATTGGTTTTTAATTAAATTCAATTAAATGTCAATTAACATTTTGTATCTCAATAATTAGTCTTTAGAACATTGTGAATTTTGGGAGGTGATTCCTACATGCTAAATGAAGGTATGAACGACTCTACAGATCATTTTAGTTCTATTAACATTTAACTGACTTTAATTGGCATTCAATTGGTTGATCAATTAAATTCTATTGCGATTTAATTAAATTTTAATGCAAATTTTTCCTTAGGTAATTACCTAAGGGCAGCATTAATGCTTAAATTAACCATGTACGCTAGGTCTACGATAAAACAGAGTTCCTAGAGTTTATGCAAAGAATTAATTTTTGGCCAAACATGTTTTAGGGTCTTGATAAAGTACATCCCCCACAGAACATATAATGTTATATCTTCTGTGCACACCCCCCAACATTCCCCACATCTCCCGCTTTTAAGTGACCCTGAATTAAATTGTAAAAAAATTCGGTGTATTGTAGATTAATTAATGGGAACAAAATACAAAAGAGATGTGGGGATGTACTTTATCACAGTTCAATGTTTTAACTGATCAATGATTATTCACATAAATTTATTATGTGAATAAAATTCGTTCTGTGCCCACACCTGTGACAATTGCAAATAAAAGTTTCATAATTTATTCCCTCTGGTTGGGACATTGAAACTATTTCTAAACTTTCTGGTTTAAAATGTAGGGCTTAAAAAATCTATTTGGGTTCCTTAAACCCGTAACGCACTGGCGTTTTCGTAAAGTTAACTTACATAGGTCAGACAGAGCATATTTCCGCACTAGCTTACATACGTACGTGAGACAACTAAAGAGTTAATTTGATTGGAGGAAAAAATTTGTGTTTAAATGAGAGAGGTACTCAAGGATGGTACAATGATGGAGAAAAATGGTCAAAGGATAGGAAAAACTTTAACATACGTAGGAGACAGTCGTCCGCACTGGCCTTTGTGTCAAACTTAGGTAAGTCAACTCTCTTACATGTCAGACATTCGTAGGAGAGAGTGTGTGTAAAACTCCGCCCCTTTTACTTAAGTCATGTTTACTTAAGTTATGTTTCCGCACTGGCCCTTTGACTTACATAAGTAAGTTAACTTACCTACATTTTGCCAGTGCGTTTCGGATTTTAGGTAAACAGACCGCATAGGGTTTTTTAAGAAAAAAGGTCTAGAACTCTGATCTTTTATTTAAGGAATTCAAGTTATACGATGAGAACCCCAAAATAACTTTGTAGAAAATTAATTCCTTGTAGTCCCATGTAAATAAAAGAGGTGATTGTCAATGGACAAAAAAAGATGTTCCATGGACAGAAGTAGACATTTCATGGAGAAAATTAGATGTTTCAACTTACCTCATTCTATGGACAAAACAAGACATTTCATGGACAAAAAAAATATTTTCGTTAAATTATATTTTAATTAATGGATGTTGTGAATTCTAATTAAAATAATGGTTTTTGAAATGTTAATTTTATTATGCATCAAATGTTAATTAAGTAACAAAAATTAATGTTAAATAAATGTTATGCATTTAAATGTTGTGAAATAAAATAATTTAAATTGAAAAAAACCGTTTAAAAACAACAGAGACGAGCTAAAATAATTTCCAAATGTTTTGAATAAAATTTTAAATTAATTTATGAAAATCAGAGAGTATAAAATTAATGTAGGAAATTATAAATTTAATTATTTTACTAGTTCACCATCCACCTGTATTTCCAATGACGTCACAAGTGACCCTTCATCAACTTTAAAATAATTAAATTTTATTGTCCTTATTTTTTATAGAGATTAATAGTCCAGGCGTTTAATTTAATTACCAATTAAATAGTGAATTGTATTGAAAATTTATTAAAATAAAAATAAACATTTTGGACTAATCAAAAAATTTATGATTGAGCCGCCTGTTGTTAAGCCCATGCGGCGATATCATTGCCCTTTCGTTCACCCGGGTATTCTTTATTGCTATCTGGATTTCCTTTTGGGAAGAACAGGATGGTTGGGTAGCCAGAGAATTTGCTGAAAAGAAATTGGCAAAACCCACGTTTTTCTCGATGGCTCAACCATCGAGTGTCAACAAAGGGAGTGCAATATGGGCAATTTAATTGCTGATTCCATGGTTTTTGTTGTAATACATAAAATTAGGCGCGTGATTTAAATTAATTATAATTAATTTTTTGAATATTAAATTACAGAATTTAAAATTCCCCGACGAATTATTTTGGTCTGACGTCACAATGTTTCTTATTAGTGGAGGAGGCATACGAGCTTCGATTGATGAAAAATCAAAAAATTGGACCATAAATATTGAAGACTGCATGGCAGTCTTACCATTTGCTAGCACAACTAATTTAATTGAGATTAAAGGGAAATTTATTTTACAAGCTTTTGAACACTCTGTGGCGGGATTTAATCCGGATAGAAATAATGGAAAATTTTTACAAATGTCAGGTACTAGAATTTAAAATTAATTTTACAGAAAATTATTTTTAATTATTGAATTTTCTAATTGTAGGAATGAGAGTGGTGTATAATTTAAATGAGACGGATAATTCCCGCGTAAATTCTTTACACGTTTTGTGTAAAAAATGTCGGGTGCCAAAATATGAGCCGATTCAAATGGAAGAAATTTACAAAATGGTGATGCAGAGTTACTTGGCTGACGGTGGGGATGGGTATACCATGTTCAAGGATAATATTATTAAACGACATGATACTGGTACAGAAAAAAAGTTTCATAATTTTGAAAAAATAAATAAAATGTTGAACTATTCCAGTAATTTTAGATGTTGATTTGTTGGTTGAGTACATAAAGTCAAAGAGTCCAATAATTCAAGGGATTGAGGGCCGAATTGTTTTTTATGAAAATATTTGTCCCACAACCAAACGATTTGACCTTAAAAGGACAGGGACGGGTCAAAGTGACGACATTGAGTGACGGGTTTTAGGGAACTACAGGCGGGTTTTTTTTTTGTTAAAACCGAATACGGTGGTAAATTTAATTGACACGGCTCTCACTGACAAGTGAGTTAGATATGCGTAGACCAGAAGTAAAGTAGTGGGTTGAGTTTTATTTTGATTTAAGTACTTTTGAATATTTTAATAAAATTGGGATTAAAATTTTGAGTTTGTTTTGACGCTGTTAAATTGTTTATTTAAAAGGCCTGAGGGTTTGGGCTGGGACATGAAAGCATGAGCACAGATTGACGAGACACTCTGCATTGGGTAATTAAAGGTGCGGGACGCAGACGTACTTGAGAGGTTAATGAGATGCAAGTTCAAGTATTTTCAAATATTTAACGCCATATAATGTTATGTCTGATGCAATTCAAATTACCTAGACAAACTTGTGGGTTATGTCAACTTCCTACAATTTTTGTCTGTGTCCAAGTACCACCCTCACTAGCCAGGTGGACCACCAAAAATGGCCTGCACAGTGACATGATTCTTGATTTGACCCTCCCTTGAAATTTAAATTGAGATAAATTGAAGCGTGGGCGTCTTTTAATTGTGCATAGAAAATTAAATAAAAAATCAGTACTAGACTTGAAACTCTTGGCCAATCTCCTGCATCTTTTAATTGAGATTAAGATTATAATGGAGTTTTCACAACTTAATTATTTTATTCTCATTCTTGTACTCGAGGTCAACGGTACGACCTGTTTATTTAATTAGAATTACAATAATAATAATTTACTTTAATTTTGGCGGGTTTTATTGCAGGATTTTGCTACGATATAAATAACTTGCAGTGTGGTAAAATAAACTAAATAATTTTAAAGAATAAATTCTTTAAATTATTAATTTAATCACATTTAAATTAATTATTCTCAAAATAATTTACAGGCCCTTTATCCTCAGAGTGGCCAGCAAGTTGTCGAAATGGACGTGCACAATCACCAATAAAATTACCATTGACCAACGACTGGTCTTATGTATTTTTTCAAATTCAGCGCCACATAATCTCATTTAATACCGCTTACCAAAATGGCGTCAATCAATTCTTCATTGCCAACAATGGCGAGACTGGTAATGTCATTTTATTTTATTTAAAAAATAAAAAAAATTTTAATTTTAATTAAATTTAGTTCGAATCTCCGTCACTAATGACTTGACATCGACGATGGTCCTTCAGTCAACTTTATACCCTGACCCCTACGCCTTTGCGCAGGTCCATTGTCATTGGGAGTCAGAGCACACTTACGGCCTCTATCGCTACCCATTGGAATGCCATTTTGTCCATTACAACACAAAATTTGCCAATATTAACGACGCCATTGCCTCAGGAGAACTGGGGGCTGTCCTCGTGCTTGCCATGTTTTACACTGTAATTTTAACTGTACTAAAAATTACTCCCGCTCTTTTTCATATTTAAAAAATAAAAGCCACGTGACTAATTTTTAATAGGACACGGGATTCAAATGGCACAATAAAGTGATGGAGCCCTTCATAAATAATTTGAACCAAGTCGTGAATGAAGGGACCCCTCTAAATATTAATGGACCACTAAATATTTATGATATGCTCCGCCCACTTACGGCAATACTGCCAAGAATGTTGAGCCTGTTTGGGATTGGAAATGGCGGAGGGTGGTTCGATACTTACAGCTATACAGGGAGCCTAACGACCCCTATGTGCAACGAAGGGGTCTACTGGTTGGTTATGCGGCATCCAACAATTATTTCTACACTGCAGGTCAATTTAATTTTTAAAATGGCGGTAGAAAGTAAACCTAGAACTATCACGTGATTTTTAATTATTTAATTGTGATTTATTAGCTTAATCAATTTTATGCCCTACGAAATGCACAGAATGGGCCAATGAGAGGGAATTACAGACAACTCCAACCGAGAAATGGACGGGTAAATGTCAAATTAACTTTTAAATATTTAATTTGAGTTTAATTAGTTTTTTTGCGGCAAATTTAAAGTTTGTGCAAGCCATCCGGCTGAATGTGGAGAACTGAGGACAGTCCAAGTCTAATTAATTAGCAAAATGAAAATATTTAATTTATTTTAATACAAAAACGTGTCATGTTCGTGTCTAATATTAATTTAATGTAATTTTAATACGCAAGCAATAATTTAAAAAATATTTTCAAATTTTAATTGCTATGAATTTTAATTAAATTGACTTGTCGTTATTTCCACAAAATTAATTGGCTTAATTTAAATTTATTCATGGAAGACGCACAAGCATACTCTTAGCCACTTGGTCTGTCTTCATTTTACCCAACAATTTTTCACAAATTGCAAATGACCATTCCAAGGCTGTCCCTGGTCCTTGACTTGTGATCAAGTTCCCTACAATAATGTCACGTGATCAAATTATTTTTAAATGGAGGGAGGGAATTTTTGAAAATTACCATCAATGACAACTCTATCATCCTTGTAATCATAAAGATTCGCCTTTATCATTTCTTCACGAACTAAAGGGTGAGATGTGATGGCTTTCCCCAGGCAAATTCCATATTGTTGAAGAGCGGTTGGCGCTAAATTCAAAATTTTGTAGAATTTTCAAATATTATTTAACCTCATCGATACATTGGACGTGTGGACCCCTCTAAATTAAGGGAACCTTGTGGACTTTGGACGTGTACACCCGTCAACTGTTCCTATTAGCAACGGCCGCAGATTTGAACTCAGCGACATCGAATTAGCCTATTCCACATTCAATTAACTTCATGGTTCCCCATATTTACTTGGGCCCACACAGTCTTTTCAACAAAAATTAATTCTGTATCGTAAAGGTTAATGACCAATTACAAATTAAATTATGAATTTTACCAGCACAAATCCCCGCAATAATTCGACCATTCTCCTCATGATTCTTGAGAGCTTCTCCGAGTTCCTTTGACTGTAGTATAATTTATATTTAATTTAAGATTAAATATTTAAATAATTAAAAAATTTACATCAACAAATCGTGAGGCTCCTCTCAAACCACCGGGTAGGATGAAGGCATCAAATAATTTATTTTTAACTTGAGAAAAAGGAATTTCTGGCATTAATTTGGCTTGACGAGAACACGTGATCACATCTCCGTTCAAAAGACCAGCGACGGTGACCTCGACCTTTAAATTAAAATTAGAGAAAATAATTTAATTTTAAATTTAATGGACTTACACCAGCTCGATTAAGAACGTCAATAGGAATCACCGCCTCCATTTCCTCGGACCCTTCCGTTATAATTACCAAAGCTGTCTTGACACTCATTTTTTTAAAATTGGCAATTAAATTTTTAACTAATAACTGAAATAATGCTAATTGCAAATGCGGTTGTGAATTATAAATTTAATTTTAATTGTAATTTGCCAAACAATTTAAGGGCGCCAGACCAAAAGATAAAAATGTTTTAAATCAATGAGAGACCACTTGAGATAAAAGTTAAACTTTAATGACAGTTAACAGATAATTTTGGTGATAATATTTATTCAAATGATATTTGTACAGTCGTAAATGTCTTCTATAACCAACTCTAATTCTAAAAGGTCAAGAAAGGTCAAAAGTCCATATGGCCATTCTCAGTCTTTAAATTTGGGGCAAAGGTAAAATGGATGCGAAAAATAACTAAATTATGATAATGACCTTGAAAGTTAAATGTGGCCATGAATATTTTAAATGGAATGTTCTAAAATGAGAGAGAGATAAAGTTTAAATATTTATTTTTGATTCAATTTAGAGGACCTAAATTAGGTCACCTAATCTTTATAAAGTTCAAAGGGGTCATTAAATTGAACAAAGTTTAATGTTAAGATTGAGGAACTGTGATGGATTTAGTTAATTTTAATTAATTTAACCATGGTCGCTTGTGAGTGTGGCCAGACACGTTGGAGAAAATGTGTGGCTATTTCTTTGATTTTAATTATCGCGCTCATTTGTGTCGTCGTTGGAGTGGTCTTTTATGTAATTTTAATTTAAATTAATTTATTCAACTTAAATTACAATTTTAATTAATTAATTACAGATTTCAGCCCAAGCTGAAATTGGAGCGACGCGGGAGGAAGTCATTTCTGAATTGATGAGCAAACATGTAAATAATAAATTACAACAATAATTAAATTAATTATATGTATTATTAATATTGTCGATTTAATTAAGTTTGAGTCAAATGGGTCCGGAAGTGGCACAGAGCGTTCAATTGTTGAAGAAAAGCATCCGC
>JAQIVZ010001982.1:0-25267 GCA_034700945.1 Arrhopalites spinosus
CAACCAAAACAAATTTAAATAAGACAATCATTTTTTTGAAGAGGGGGGCCAAAGTGCCCTTGAAAGCTCGACGTAATTAAAAAGTCATGCCGTCCACTAATTTCATCACTTTTGAGATTATTATTACAACTAAAAAATATTAAATTGGTAGATCTAGTAATCTATAATAGGATAAGAATATTAAAATTAAATAATTTTTTTTATATTATTTTTACAGATACTCGTAGTACGAGTACAAGATGCAAAAATTGGTATCATTGTCTTGTCAAAGTCTCCCCCTGTTTTTACAGCCTATTGGCTGCTCAATTCCCCTTGACTGTGAGGGTGAAATTCATTCATTTTTCTGGTTTCTTTTTTTCTTCAAATCAACTCCTAGGTGATACAAAGTGGACTCCAAAAAGATTTTTTAAACTACTGGGAGAACACCTCCGTATTGGCATGAACAAAAAAAAGAATTGAGTGTAGGACTAGCTCTCATATTCTCAAGCTCTGTTCAAGCTTGTAAAGTTGTATCAGTGTAAAATTTCGAGTCTGTATAGTTTTTGTGGCCCATAGCTAGAGAGAGAGAGAGAGGGAACTGGAAAGGAAAACCAGGTTTATATGGCAAATCAACGGAACTTCTCATCTCCTCCGTTTTGAATACAACATGTTTGCCATTATACCGTAGCAAACTTTTTTTTTCTCTCTCTTTTAGTGTACATGTGTAATGAGTATATATACCTGTGTAGTTGCAACGTATCTGTATAGACAATAATAATAATAATGATATACGCTCACAGTCTAATTTATGACAAAGTTGCATGTTTCTATCCTCAACTCTATAAGTCTAGTCAACTTTGTAAATTTTTCTCTACAGTATGCACAAGCCCCACTCTAATACCTGTACTAGTATTACAATACATGTAGAGAGAGAGAGTATCTAGAAAGATAGTAAACCCGGCCATTGTTTAAAAGTATAGAGGTAGAGAGGATTTATTCGTTTTTTCCCGTACAACTTTTTTTTTCGTCTTGTTGTTGTTGTTACTTTGGCTGCTGTATTAAAAGCCATCGTACGAACCATTCGTATACTCGTCTTTTTCTTGAGAGAGAGAGAGAGAGAGAGAGAGATGAGAATGAAGAAGAGGACGGAAACTGGTTCTTCCAGTTCTGGTCGAAAGGTTACCGTACTTTCTGACTCCCTTGGTCCATCCAAAGTAATACCTTTACATTGCGAGGTGTAATCAAGCGTCGCTACAAACGATTTTTTTCCGCCACACCATTTTCAACTCTAACCGACCATCCATCCAACCAATTCATTCTTCCAGCTAGTCAAGTCAACTCACACCAAAAAAATAGTCAAGACTATTGCCGATTGTTACACTACACTCTACATACAACACACTATATATTTTTGTGTGTCTTAAAAATTTTTTCTTTATCTTGAGAAATAGGTAGTGTACTAGTGATATACATGGATTTTAATTATGAAAATATAAATAACAATAATTATTATTATCTCTCAAGGGAACTTGAACAAATTTCTCTCTTTTGACAAGTCTCTCTCTCTCTCTTCTGCCTAAAAAGTACATTGATTGAATCAACATGAAGAGAAAAAATCAAGGCAAGTCCAAATTCATTTTTGCCTTGTAGGAGATGGAGGCTCTCATGTACAAGATGAATGATTGCAATGCTCCATGCTCCTACAGAAGTCATATCCCTTAGGAAATGTATGACATGTAGACTGTAGAGATATAAAATAATTCAATGGATATAACATGTACATGTACTTGTACATACTCGTATGTATGAAACACACTACTCAAAGAATAGAATCCCCAAACACCACTCTCTCACTCCCAAAGTCCCCGCTGTTTATACCATACAACTATTTTTTTTTGTGGATGATGAAGGGACATTGGTGTTTAAGTTAATAAATCTAAATGGTAGACATTTTTACAATGAAAAAAAAATTTGATTACAACTATTACACATTACTTACTTAACCAAACGAGAATGTAAGGAGCAAGCTGAGATGAGCTCCTTGATTCATACAATTTTTAATTTTTTTTAGTCTAAGGGATTAGAATAAAAAGCGATCCCTTGGAATATTGTTCAAAACATTTCTACAGCAAAGTACACTCTCTAATGCCACTCTTCTCAAGTCAAGTCAGAAAAAAAAGTGTAGGTATGTACATGTATAATGTGTAGACTCGTCTGAATTATTTATCTGGCCGTATTGAATTGCACTCAGCCTCAACTCGCTCTTGACTTCTTCAACTTGTTCCTCTTTTTCCAAGCCTGTCCACATGGACTTGGTTTCTCCATTAATTCATTTGCTAAGCCCAAATGAGAAAGATATTGTTAAAACCTCAAAGGGTTATATCTATCCATCTCATCTCCATCCACATTATTTTACATGAAATTACTCTCTCTCTATTTTAGTGTTTAGCCATTCCCAATAAAAAATTACCCACAAAAGAAAAAAAACAGTTTAATCTTCCTTCTTTAGTTGGGCTTATAAAAACGATAACAATTTTCAAAACTCTCTCTCAGTTACATCAATTTCATTTCAAAATGAGCCAACTAAATCTAAACAGAGAGAGAGAGAGACGTATCTATTTCGTCTTTTGGTCTTTTCACCTATGAGGGGGATGGGGATGATGGGGAAGTTGGGGTAAAAAAAAAGTAATAAAAATATATGAGATATTTTTTACACAGTATTTATTCCATCTCCATCTCTCTCTCTTACCCTCCACAGTTTTAAATTACAAGGGAGCCATGCCATAACCTGAGTAATATTGAATTTCATAGGGGGGAGGGGTGAATAATTTATTATTAAATGTGTACAGTTAAGTCACTTCAATTTCAAAATAGATACAAAAAAAACTACAACTGCAACCACAACCACAGCACTCTCTCTCTCACCCCTACCCCTCACTGAGTGTAAAATGTTTACAAATAAATGTTTGGGGTTGAAAAAATATATAAAGATCATCTTGAACAGAATAAATCTTGGACAGCTTTACACATATTGATGCCTCTCTCTCTTTATATTACCTGCATTACATTTTCTCCGAGTGTGTCAAAGCCACTCTGATATTGAGAAAGAGAGAGAGAGAGGACAAAATTTTTTCTAGTGGGTAAAGGGATAAGCCTCGACATTTACATTTGATTTTATTATTATGTACACAAATATAAAAGATAGAAAAAAAGTAGACTGTACTCGTACGTACGTATATTTGGGAGTTAATCCTATGAAAAAAGAAAGAGATAGAGAAACATTTTATTTGACACGAGGCTATTTCAACAAATATTGGCAAAGGAAAGCAAGATATCTAGTTAAAAATGAATGATTTTTGATCCCCTTGTAAAAATATCTTACTCTCCTCCACAACCATGTACCCAACATTGTGGGGCAAGTGTTTTGGAAAAAATACTGCACATATCTCTATCTGTACATATGGAGGGCCACCAACTGGAGGAAGATAGTGCACAATGTACTGTACGTACATTCTTGAATTGTAAATGAACTTACTTGTTTTTTTTCCTTGGTATTACACACACACACTGACTTTTTTTTACTCCATGCTGCTCAATCTGACAAGAAATATCCCCCAACTCTTAACTCAAGCTGGCAATATTGAACTAGATGTGATGGCATGTATACAATCCCCCTATTATTATTATTACAGTACCCCACCACTTTTTTCTATATCTCTCTTGCTACTACTCCTATCTTTTTAGATAGGGAACAAGACAAGTGAGAAGGTTCGGAAGTGTTTCTTGTTTTGTTGAATGTACAAAAATATACATAACAAAAAAAACTTGATCTGATCAAAGTGAACCGAACTGAAATACCCAGAGAGAGAGAGAGAGCATTGGAGAAAGCAATGACAAAGCTTGAAAAAGACTCTATAAAAAGTCTCTGACTCTCAACTTCCTTAACAGTTACACACACACACACAAGTAAATTTTGCGTATTCGTATGCATTCCATTTCCTCGTTACAAAAAGTAAAAGTCATAGCCTCAGTTTTGCCACTAACTTTTCCATTAAGGATTTTTCTTTTTTCTATCAAAACTAAACTTGACGTATAAATCAAGCTATGAAGGGATGGGTTGAGTGAATGAGTGGGTGACTGTAAGTACAGAGAGATGGAGAATGTTTGAAGATGACTATATAAAATCTATGGTGTCTTTAATAGAACTGAAAATCTTTCTCCGGGAAATCCTCCTTCATTCCATAAAATGGGAGAGAGAGAGAGAGAAAGAGCAAATAACGGGTGATAGTTGTATGACTATGGGTGTGCTTTGGAGCATTACCTCGATTGCAGTGCATTGCATTGACATTGACTTTGGGGATACTTTAGAGAATGGAGACAATTTATTCTCTCTCTTTTCTCTCTCCACTTTCTCTTTTAGTTCCTTGTGGACATGTCCCATTAGAATTTCTTGCCTATCACTAGACTTTTCCTATCCCTATTACAAAAACCATATTCCACACATTATTTAAACTGAATTGTGTCATGAAAAGGCGAGGCAAAAAGCGACTCTTGACAATGACAATGAAAATCCACAATGGACTTGAATTCTCAGGATTTATACTCAAAATCGTTGTACATATTTTTAGATACGTGTGAGAGTAAATTGTGAGAGTATATGTATTTAGAATAGTGAATACATTTTTTGATATTAAAATAAAATTGTGTATGCAAAGCCAATGCATACTATGCACTCTCCATATTTTCTTTTTGGCTTTTTCCAAAAAAAACGGCAGTCTAGACTGAGTCTAGGCTAGAGCCGAGATACCTCCAGTGCACATTTCCATCGTGCGGAAATACGGATGCATACACGTGTCCTCATAAAAACAAATTCATCAGCATATGTTGTGTCCATATATCTGTGTACTGTACACATTTTATTGTGTGTTTGCTGTTAGGATGGGGCGGTAGCTAAAGTTGGACTCGACACAAAAGTGGAAAACCAAGGAACAAGACAATATGCACCGCAATAAATCACAGCGTTTTAATAAAACATTACACGGCTTGCGTTAGTTACACACCAAGAATTCCTTTTATGCGGAAGTTTCCTCTCTCTGTCGTCCATGATGATCAATATTGAGCTTTTATCCAGTCCCTTTCATTTCATCGTTTTGTCAAAGAAACCCTCTAGAGAGAAAGACAGTCCACGTTCAATGTTCACGGTGTCATCCTTCCCCTTTATGCATATTCTCCCCCCTCATGTACAAGGGACACATTTTCAGCAATGGAATACAATGCACATGCATAAAGTTGTATTCTCACAAAAAAATGCTTAAAGTTTATAGATTCTTGTCTCCCTCCTCCTTCTTCCTCGGTTTGATATATGAGATGAGATAGGTAAAGAAAATAATTTTGGATTTTCTCTTGTCCTTTGTAAGAGTGAGAGTGAGAACTCTACATAATTCTTACAACTTCCCCTCACTTTGACTTTTAATGTCCCTCACCCTTACCCCCCTTCTTCTTCTTGTTGTCAACTCTGTCTCTGTGGTACAATGTATAATCATGTACTTGGATTAATAGCAATGAAAATGGCTCATACTTCATATTTCACTTTTCAACGCTCTCTCTCTCTCTCTCTCTTTGGATGTGGAGAAGACACAGAAATACATGGAAAATATTGGGGTAAACATGGTCAAAAGAAAAAGATACAAGGATCGATTGCGTAGACGCAATTCATACAATTGTAGTATGATTTATTATGACTCTTTTTCCTAAAGTAAATAATCTTTTATATTTAATATAAAAGGCCTCTTTGAATTTTTTTTGTACAAAATGTGATGTAATATCGAGACTGGGTATTATAGAGAGAGGGATTGGGATGGACAATTGAAAAATAATACCAATTGCTTTTTACATTTTTTGGCCCCTAAAACGAGTTAGGAAGAATATTTGGAGTTTGACTTCAACACATCATCATCATGTCCGTCTTCCTTTTCTTCATCTTCTTGGCTGAGCGTCAAGAAGAGACTCTTGACATTAATCAAATATGTTTGGAATTTCATTCGCAAAATTCCATAGCTGTTGAACAGAATAGAACCCGCGAATGACTGCACAAAAGCATTCAAAAATTTTATCTCAGTCCAATGGCCAATGTTCCCCCCTCCTCCCCCTTCCTTTCATATCCTCTTTCATCTATTAATTTCACATGTAATCGTTCTCATGTTCTGTCCAGGATTAATCATCACCAGGTCAGGTCATTTCTTGATTCATGGGAGGTGGATGTATTTATAAGGAGGGGGAATACCATTTACTTAAATGTTTTTGATTGTTTAATATTACACAATTTAATAATATTATATGTGTAGAATTTTCTAGACTAGAGTTCATAGAAAAAAAATGTTGGAGTCAAAATTGACGCATTTTCCCATAACCCATGAGCCATGAGACTGGGGATGCCTCAACAGAATAAAAAAAAATTTGCAGAGGCAAGTGAACCGCTTTAATTAATTTCCGGTTATTAGAGATATAACAATTTAAGAAATTTTGCTCGTTCAGTCTTGGAACAAGTGCTTGAGCTCAAGTAAACAATCTGATTTTTGTTGTTTATTCTAGACCTAGCTTATTTTTCTGTGAAAAAATATTTCCTTCCGTTCTGCCAGTTTTTTCCTATTGTGGAGACTGGGGAGTTTGAGAAAATGCCATAAAAGTCTCATAATAATGACACACTCACATTGATCACGCATCACTACATCCTCTCTCTCTCTCTCTCGTGTACATTACTTTACTAAAAGTATTGTGCACACACTCATTGAAGGGACACATCATGCTCATAAAAACAAGATTCACCCTCAGTTCGTGTCATCACTTTGTAACGTTGAGATTTTCTTTTTTTTCTGACCAATCACAAGGATGAAAAATATATTGGGATTTCTATACCCCTAGACGACTTGGTCACTACTGGCATGACGTGGAGTTGTTGACAGGACAAGGATTTTTCCATGATCTATGTTTGTATTCCCTCCATAGTAGAACAAGGTCCTTGACAAATCTTGTCAAATGTAGGATGCAAGATTGAACATGAAAGTAAAGTTCACAATCAAGTCAAATGGACAGGTCATGATTTGATGAGCCACGACATAACATTTAACCATCTACCTTACGCTACATTAGTGAGGTTACTCATGAGGATGAGTAAATTCTTTGTAGGTAATTTAGTACATAAAAAATGATTCAATAATAAATCGTGCCATTAAATTCACCAATGCAAAAAAAAAATTTTTTATTAACTTACAAAAGTAGCAAAACTCAAATTGCTCACCGACTCACATGCCCCTTGCCCCTCATCTTTTTAATGCTCGTCAAAAAATCTTTTTGTGACTATGATTGTAATTACACTTTTAAAATATAAAAAAAAAATCAACGTTTTCTTTACTACGAGGAAATGACTCTGACGAATGTAAGGCTGACGTCATAAAAATGGTAAACAACAACCAGTTGAATATTTGCGAATTTTTTTTTACTTTTAAAAAAAATCTCTTTCACCTACTCGTAATCTCCCATGAGCCATCAACTAACTTTGATTTTTTATAAATATATTTTAAAGAGATTATTGATGATGAATTCTCCACGAATTTTTTTTACCTTTTTCTTAACCTCACTAAAATAAATTGCTACTCAGTATTGCAAAAAAAGAAGAAAAATAAAGATGATTGTAGGAATTGGGAACGTGATGAAGACGGTTGTTATTTTATCCTTGTTAAAATTTAAACTTTATATTTTTTTTCTATAATTATTATTAAACTCTTGTTTCATTTTTGACCGCTTTTTCTTCCTCTCCCTTCAAGATCTTCTCCATTGATTTTTTATTGTCAAAAAAAATATTGTCTTTAAGAAGCAAAGACAAGGATAAAATGAGAACAGATCTAGTTTACAGGTAGACACAGATACACCTGGTTAGATTAATAATAAATCCTTTTTTTATTTTGTTTACTTTTTCCATTTTCTACCAGACTCTTTACTTTACTCGTCCCTTTATAATCTAGAATCTAATGCATTAAAAAAATTTCTACGTTGATACGTAATAGAACAATACATGTGAAAAAAAATACAAACAAGCACGATAATAATTTTCTTGGTAATCCTCCACAAAGTTGAACGACGTTCTCTTTTTTTTCAATTTTCCAAGAAAAAAGGCTCAACAAAGTGAATGAGTCAGATGTGTCTCCATTTGTTTGTCTATGTTCTAGTATGTACATTGTACATTTTATGTGGGGGAATATATATTTCATAAATTTAAGAATCTTGTAAGGATCTTGAGAGAAAAAATGGGGAAGGAAATGGGATTAAACTATGTTTCACCTGTATAATGGCTATGATAAATCCTAGGGAGATGTCGGCAAAGGTATTATCTTTCCATGTCCACTCTCTCTCTCTCTCTTGCATGACTTCACTCTCAAAGTATTAAAGAAAACGTTCAAAAGTTGTGCATGTATAATCAGTCTATGACGTGGACAGAGAGAGAGAGAGACTACAGACACACAATGGAAACCACTAGAGGAATTATTTTCTTGTGTGCTTGTGTAGTCCAAAGAGAGAGAGAGAGAGAGAAAAAACTACTTGGACTCATGACTCGTCTCTTGACTCTTGACTTGACCTTGTTCCAAGACTTCTTTAAAAGGAAGAAAACATGAGACTCTTTTTCAATTGCACACAACACAAGACACACATAGTGAACAACTACCAAAAAATTCTTGACAAACTGACCAAACCGGCAGAGTACAGTCATACATACGACTACGAGAAGTGTAAGATGACGTCGTCTTTGTCTTCATTCCTTAATCCTCCTTTTATGTGTCCATTCCTTCTTCTCTTATTCATTTTACTCTGACTCTCTGTATATTTTCCTTTTAAAATGGTGTTTTAGCAAAAACTAACAAAAAAAATTATTTTAAGTTGTGGAATTAAATATATTTTTTTTAAATAAAATTTTTATTTATTGTGAAGAATATTTTTTAAGTGAATTCTTAAAACTCTCCCCTATAAATAAATTTAGGAGACAAGACAAAGGAGATGGGATGAGACAGTACAAAATTTTTTTGTATTTCTGTCAAAGACACACGCTCTCAACTGTTATTTGCTATATCTGTACGTATACAGTATTCATTTACATTGCCCATTTCTTTTTGTCCAAATAAATCTCAGTCCCTTTAAGAGAGAGAGAGGAAGGGGTAAGGAGGGACAATGCATAATAGAGATTGGTAATTCCCTGCACACCCTCAACATACATTAGATTTTTATAGTAATAGTAAATACGGGTAAACACGGGTAAATAGGATGAAAAAAAACTTGTGTTTCCTCTTGTTCAACAAAAAGGAAGCACACAAGAGAAAAAAACAACCCCCTCGGTTGACATAGCCCTCACCAATCGATTCTTCATGAGCCCCTTTAGACTTATCGTTAGTCTACGAAAAATAAAGGAGTAAGCTGTAATAATAGAAAAAGATTTGACAGGCAAAATGGTAAGTGTGAGTCGGAATGATGAGAGAGAGAGGCATGGGGAGGAAGCAAAGGGGTTGTGTGAATTGTGGATGCAGAATCGACAAAAGTCGTATTTGAGTCAAATGCAGGATTTCCCTAAGGGCTCCACGCCATGGAGTATGGAGAATAGAAAAAAATCCAAGAGAGAGAGAGACTGCCGCCGACGCTCCCGTCTTCTCATGCCCAATCCTATACTTATGAATGCAGTTAAGCTGCCTAATTCGGTTGAGATTCGCAATTGGATTTCCCAAAATCCTCGTCAGTCAACGGCAGCCCACCATCACTACCAGGCTGAGACCAACAGCATGAAGTGAAACAAATCCATTGCCAAACCAACACTAAAATCACATCCAACATCTCAGAAATGATTCTCACAACACCAATCATTATGATTGCCCCTGAATCAAATTCTATACCCTTCCATATAAAATATATACTCTTGTATATATTCTTTCAATTCCTCTTTTCATTTTTTCACCGGGCATAGTGACCGGCAAATTTGAGTCCATGTAATGTACAATAGATTGAGAGAGAGAGAGAGAGAGAGAGCTATCAAATTCATAATGATGATGGAGAGGTGTTGGAGCCGCCCTGAGCCTCAATGAATTGCTCGATATCTCCTAAGCGGGCAATTACTCACTTGAATTTAATTTTTACGTCAAGCAACCATTACATTACACACTACACACATCCCTCACTATTCTTCCACCCAAAACAAAATATATCCATTCAAAATCCCACTCTCACCTTTCTATGATTTATAGTAAAAAAAACTATACTACATATTATGCATAAAATTTACCTGTATGTCCAAATATATAATATTGTACCACTAGTTTGTCTGTATAATGATAAAAATTAAGAATAAATTCCTACCCACAGATATACTCATCCATTAAGAATGCTACAGAAAAGTAACTTGTTCTTTAAACTTTTTTTGTGTGTCTGCCAGTGCCAGGTCTTATCAGTCTGATCAGTCTGAAAGAGAAACATGACTATATGGATTTTATATGAATTCTCATTGTGAGTAATAATTGTTATAAAAAAAGAAGTAGACGAGATATATTTATATGGAGATACATATGGACTGGATATTTCTGTATAGTCCGTGTCGAATGAGAGGTCCGGAGTATGATTTTTTGGTTTACGTCAGGTCATGGCTTTTATGATTTAGCATAAATGGGCAGTAAAATGTTATCGCCATTCAAGCCTCTAACCCACTACACAGACCAGACAGAGAGAGAGAGACTTGTACGTACACCACAGATAGTTATAACGATAAAAGATCATGCTGAACCATCTAGATTTATGAATTCCTCTTTTCCTTTTCTATTCCATTCTATACAACATCTATAAAACTATCTATTATCCCCATTTTTTATATAGAACTCTCTCTCTCTCTCTCTTGATAATGTCGCTTAGAGTGTTCAGTGTATTTAGTATTTATGCATATATGATATATCTGTACAGTCTGTCTCTGTAGTAGTAGTGGAGCACTTTACAAGAAAATGAAGAGTCAAAAAACTCGAGGAAAAGATGGTCGTTCATTGTACGCAGAGTGAGAGTGAGATGAGAGACAAGTCCAGAGTCTAATATAAAAGTTGAAAGAAAGGGCATAAAAGGGAATAAGGTGATGGTCTAAGTATAAAAACATAAAATACATTTGTGCTCCCCCAAAAATTCTCTTCTTGTCCTGTCCTTTCCTTTTCTATTTTTCTACAATATAAAATTGAGGAGAGGTAAGGGGGGAAAAAAATACAACATAAAATGTTGTCATGTAGCCATAACCAGTTAAGTCGAGCAATTGACTTGAATCCACGTTAAAACGTGGCTTTTGTGACTTTTACACGGTGTCGTCTCTCAAAAACAAGGGCTCAACTCTGCATGTATATTTATACATGTATAAAATTTCTCGTCATTGTAAAGAAAAAAAAACTTGTCACAAACACCTACATATTGACATGTCACTTTGGAAATTCCATGAGACAAATGACACATTTATTTCACTCTGAACATGGCCTCACTTTTCAAACCCCCTCTCCCCCTCCTCATATTATAGACTTTTATTTTTACAATGGACTTTTGCGTTATTGCTCTACAGAGGTTACATTACACAGAGAAAAACTTTTACTCTTTACAAACAATTTCGTCTGACAAGTCACAAGTTCTCTGTTATTTTTTTAAAAATATTTTTCTTTTATTGTTTCTCAAATTATTACAATACAATGCATACGGCATACAGTATAGCTAACTACGTCGTGTTCTATTTAAGGTTACAAATAATATGAGAGAGAGAGAGAGGAAAAAGGATGTTTGGATTGAAGGAGGATACATAAAAAGTTTACAAGAATAAATATTTGTTTAGAAAATATTTCTATTTAATTTTCAATTCTTTTTTTCTTAACTGTACATGTACAGGTAAAGTTAATTTTTGATTGCATAATGTTAACTGATATATCACTAAATTTCATTACAATTCCGTTAGAGAAAAGAGATATGTTTTTAAAATGAGTGATAAATAGAGGAAAACATGGGAAATACAAATAAATAAATACACTTGTCGCATCTCTCTCACATTGTGTGTGTAATAAACTCACAACCAATTTTTTCAGAGTATAATTTTCTCATGTTCTTATTTATTCCTCTATTATTATTTAATATAAAAAAATACAACCACACACAATTCTTTTGGTAATAAAGTCAAAATGGAGAGAGAGAGAGATGTATAATTATGTTATGTGTATTATGATAAAAATTTCTCAGATTCCAGTCAGATTAGCCAGAGTCAGTCAAGTCAACTTTGCCTCTCACGCATTAAGTAACATCAATATTAAGCCCCTCTCTCTCTCTCTCTGGTGTGAAATCAAGTAAAAGATCCCTCAACTAACATAATTATTGTTATGTGTAGTCTCTCTCTCTACCTGTATGGCACATTTGGCATCAAATTCCATTCCGACTCACTCCATTCAATTCTATGCTCAGCTATGCAAAGCTAAAGCTAAGCCTCTCTCTCTCTGAAGAGAAGAGAGAGAGAGAGAGGTAATAAAATGAAGTAAAATTTGATCCCTTCTATCTCTGTGTTGGTAGGTAACTAAACGAATAATTCAATTAAGTGTACAAAGTCAAAAAAATGGTACATAAGGGACAGTGCAATATGTCATTTTGTGTGTATATTTTATATGTATCTAAATGTTAGAATCAAGCTAAGGTTACAAAATTTGTTAGCTCAGCACCAACATCACAGAGAGAGAGAGAGACTAGCATGGGAGGCAAGAGGAGTCGAGATCGTCAATGAGGAAGATTTACTCATGGAGACGGACGGTAATCTGATGAGAGGTGAGTTGAGCCATGAAAACGGATATGAAATGAAATGAGAATGAGTGAATTTCCCTGTTAATCTGCATTCAGCATTTTCTGACTCAATCTCTCTCCCTCTCTCTCTATCTCTCGCAGTCCGCGTTTCTCCAATTCCTTTTTAAAATGCTCCTCTTTCCTCTCTCTGTCTACAAAATATAAAGTTTTTGAGAGCGGAAGAGAACCTCCAAGTTTAAAGCTCTTAGAGTTTTGCTCTCTCTCTCTCTAAGATTCTTCATAGATCATAGTGTCAGGACATGAAGAATTCAAGCATGCCATTGCATTCAACAGCATCCCATATCCCATCAACAGTCAACCCTCTCTCTCTCCTCTTTTTGAGACAGGGTAAATAGATAGAGAGATGAACTGGAGATTATACAGAAAAAGACGGAGAGAAGGGATCCTCCGAAACGGAACGGTACCTCCGACTTTGACTCTCTCTCTCTGTTGATGGAGTAGTATCCGTACTGCACTTGAAATTTCTATATCATCAATTCCCTGTAATTCAGAATTCACACTGAATCTTCCTTTTTCCTATCATAGTGCATGCCACACCACACATATGCACAAAAAAATAAAAATCGTGAATCCAAATAATCTTCCGCTGTAAAATTTAATGTATCTCTCTCTCTCTTACAGTCTCTAGCTGTACTGTACTGTACGCATACCTTTTTCCTTCTTCCTCAACTTTCAACTCTTTGAAGCGTTTTTTATTTTCATCCCTTTGATTTAAATGTTGTATATGTACATTAGATGACTTGTTAACTAGAAAAGGGAGCAGAGGGGTTGCCTTGTCATGTCATGCTTTTGCTTACATTTACTCAACTCATCATCCTTCCGATTAGCCATCACACACACACAGAGAAACCTCCTTTGTATGTATGAAAAGTCATGACACATGTGTGTGTGGAGGAAACTATATTATGGAAGGCTAATACAGAGGGCTTTGAATTTGATTTTGATAGTATTAGCTTACAACATTAAAACTTATAATGTTACTCAGTGAATCACAGACTGGAGTACCACCACCAGAAACTCGTAAGGGGGGTGAAATTTACAGGAGGAGGAGGAGAGCCAAGCAGAGCAGGAGTGAGAGATGAACAACTTGAAAATCTAATTCGGAGAACTCACATCTCAGCCCTGACACAATCCTTTGACCCCGTGCACATAATTCTATCAGACATTTAAGATCAAAGAAGATGACGAGGAAGGGGGGACAAGGAAAGAAGAGGCAAGACTAGGAAAAATGCACATGACTAACACTCTCCAACTCTTTTCTTCTTCCTTTACCCCTGTCCCATCTAAAATATCAGGCACTTGAAAATTTCCAACGGAAAAACTGCATCATTACAATACATACAAAAACACGTATATTGTACCTACTCCCTTTTCATTGTATAGAGCCAAGTGTCTTTTGTACAGAATTTTTTGGAGTGTACATAACATTGCATTGGTAAAAGAATGGGGAAGCTTTTCCTGCATCCCTTGTCTCTTACACTTTCCATCACTTTACATTGTCCAATGGCCATGGAAACATATCATAATGTAAGATCATGAGGACAGTTTTTGGCTTGCAAAAGGAAAAAGCTCAAAAAAGGAACCCCTTTTTGGTTCTAACTTAATGTGAGTCTCCTTTTCAATGGCAATGCTCCGTCATGTTAGTCTCAAGAAGAGCAAGTCAAGAGTAAAAAGAATGGAGAGAGAGAGAGAGAGGGGTATGAATCTTTAGTTTAGTTTTCTTCTCTCCCTTCTTCATCTTCTATTCGTGACTGCCGACTGGTGGTTGATAGTGGTGGAGGGTAAAAAAAATACTAGGCAATCTAATAGAACGAGAGAGAAAACCCGAAGACTCGTAAAAGTCGCATGGAGAGTGAGTGGGACTGGAGAAAAAAAGGGCAAAAAGAAGACAAGAGAGAGAGAGTCACCCTCCTCAAACTCCAACTCATTCCATTAAAGAATCTTCCTCCATCTCATTTCATTTAGAAAATTTTTGCGTTCATGACCAGTGACATTTACCCTTGTTGGCCATTTTATCTCTCTCTCTAACTTTTGTGTATTCTTTTCATTTATCCATTTCTCTACACACGCCATCACCATGCTTCCAGCTATACACAAAAACTACACGCTATCCACACCCCTTTCCCAATAGAATTTATTCTGAGATTTTCTTTTTTTTTCTCCCTCCCCAAAAAAATATTATGTCAGGTCAAAGGCAACACTCTAAATGGCTTTTCTCTCTCTTTGAGTTTTTATGTGAATTTTGTACCTGTACAAAAAAGATTCAAAAGCTGTCTCTTTTTTACATTCGTGTTAACACGACGTGAACCGTTGTCCTTATGGGATAGTGGAGCTCATTACAAGAAAAATAATTACTAGAGACACAACTGTACACTAAAACGTCAATAATCACACAAGTCCCCTCTCTCACTATGAGCTACATGTGATGTGGTGGCAATGGCAATATAAAATAGTAAGGATTACTCAGAGAGGGAGAGAGACAGTAAAAATATTTAAAAGCTCGTATAATTATTACGACAACATTTAAAATGTAATTACAATTATTGTTCCTTGATTACTCACTTGTTTTATATAAAAAAAGACGTTTTTTTTTGTTTGTATTATTGCACTTCGAGCCGAACTTTTGAATGAACTCAAAATCCTCACGACAGTTTTGTAGTCTAGTCCCTCTCTTCCATGTAAAAAGAGTACAGTACAGTAATACCCACATGGGATGGAAGGAGGATAAGATTACAAATAAATGAGTCTCAAAATTTTTATGGGGAGGAAACCACCACAAAAATAAGCATGTTATAGCATATGGAGTGACACATACATTAATGCTTTTCTCCGTTTTTTAATGCACTGCCCTACAGTAAACTCATGACAATGACAAAAACACAAGAGAGAGAGAGAGAGAATTGTGAACAATACAACAATAATAATTATAATAATAATCATAATCCGATAACAATAGCTCGTATATTTTTTGAAAGAAAAGAAATATTAAAAGAAATATCATTACACATAAATATTTTATGTACAACACATAGTACAAACATCATTACATATGTAGACGACACTAGAGTCATCCGACATAACCCAGTTAATGGAGTGCCATAAATTTTGAGCCAAAAAAAATAATAATATTTTTTGGGACTTCTCTTATTACATTAAAGTACATATATTTTTCTACAAATGGCAAATTCTATTGACTTGCTCTTCTCTCAAGAAAAGAAAAAAAGAGCCGTTGTTTGTGGTGATGATGATGATGGTTGTGTATTGGCTTTCTGTCTTGGTCGTGGGGCAGATTATTCATTCATACTCGAGAAATTATGATGATTAAAATGTACACAATGAGCCACTACTCCAACTCCCATATAGGGAGACGAGTGTGCGTTGAATTTATTTTATGCATGTGTAAAGGCCCCTGGTGATAGTAAAAATTATATTGAAAAAAAAACTTGAAATTAAAGTCTACTGTCTATCATACATAACCCTCTCCCCCTCCTCTTGTCCTTCTCCTTTTTCTCTCCAAAAAAAAAATAAAATGAAATACACAATTGTACAGTGGGGCTTTTGCTATTTATACACCTTAATTTGAATCTGAGTTCATGTAGTTCACCGGAAACCAATAAATAATTTACATGTCCTTCCCTCTCTAACCTGAGAACATGAAACGTGTCAAAGTAGTCGAGTCGAGTTGAACAATAACAACTATTTTTATATTATATTTGTACTCACACACATACTCTTGTATATATTTTTTTACAAGGATGGGAATTGAAATAGGACTCCCTGTACACATAAATGTAAAAAATATTTTTTTATAGGGATGAAAGTCATTTTCATAACTTTATGTCCTCCATGTAAAAATAAGAGCGATTAGGAATGAAGGCGTCAAGAAGAAAGTAGAAAATGAGAATAAAAAGGGGAATCCTTAGTCTCTGCCGACCCTTTTTCCAGCATCTTGTATTTATTATGTACGTTAGTATGGTTAAGATGGGGTACAAGTTTATGGAGAATATTTTCTCCCTCCCGTTTATTTCTCAAAAGAGAGAGAGAGAAGGATAATCTGGTACATAATTTCATTTTCATTTTGAATGAATTTAAGCCATAAGTTAAAGTCCATATGTAAGTTATTTTCTCCCTCGTCTAATCTTCTGTCACTTGCCTCCCCCTTGTACCTCTTCCAACCCTTTTGTGTATTATCCATGATTCTTACATATGAGACAGATGAATCTATAGATTGTGTGTGTGTTGTGGTTGGGTTTAGGATTTTACAAGAAAATAGCGTCAAGGGATATGCCCTAGGATTATTATTATTATTCTCCATCCCTTCATTCATTGTTATTTATTCAAATTAGTTGTAAAATAAATGTCATTCAAGATTTTTTTCTTCTCTCTCTCTCTCTCTAATAGGATCTTACAATAGAGTTCAAACTGAGGCACCAAACTCTCTCTCTCTCTCCCCTCTCTGTAAAATTTCTCAGATTCTTGGAGACAGTGAGAGTTTGTTAGTGTGTGAGAGAGAGAGAGAGAGCCAAAAAAGAGCCTTGGCAAAAGCCCGAGTCTCGTAGCCCACTCTAGAGAGATACAAGTACTACATGGCAGAGTGGGAGTAGGAACCACCACATTTAAAGAAGAATTCCCTTGTGTCCCATCCGATTTTCGTAAATGGTCTAGGAGAGAGATAAATTTTCTCGATTTTCCACTACAAAAGCTTTACACTCTTCAAGATGTAGCATTGTGAATTTTATTCATGCTACAGATCATCTTCTGAGTATTAAACTTGTCGCTCTTCTTCCTCCTTCTCTCCCCCCTCCTCTTTTTATCTTATGTATAGGTAAAGAAATTTTACTCATTTCTTATGCTACTTTTCTCCCTCTCTTTTTTTCTTCAGTTTGCCAATGACGAAGCAGAAGGAGAGATGGAGAAAGGAATAAAATGGGGAATGAGTCTGCTTCCTTAAAATATATAGTCTACACTCTGTATAATATGCACATTGTCCAAGACAAAAATGACTGTGAAAAGCATCTCAACTCTACATCCATTTCAACCTACCCTTCATCACATCCCAAACAGGGACGGGGACAGTCGGAGAAAATAAGAGACAGAGACAGAGACAGAGATGGAGGGGAGGGGAGGGGAGGAGGGGAGGATTGAAAATGAAATTACATAATAATTTAATTTAATACAATTTTATAAGGTGGTATATCTTGTAACATTTGTCTTACAACAACTTTTCATTCCTCTCAACCATTTTAAATCTCTTCTCTCTATTCTCCACATACATTATCATCATGTTGTGTCACCTCTTTGACTCATCTCACAAGTCCTGTGTACCATCCACAGAGTCAAAAGAGGACTTGAAAACACAAAAGTAAGAGACGGAGATTTTTTTTGTGATGATGAAGAAGATGAAGAGACTGAAAATGAGAAGAGATTGAATGACTAGAAAAAAAGTTGTAATGTAATATGAATGAAACTATGGGGATTTTGGTAGGATATAAAGTTGTGTATACATTAGCATAGCATGAGATGATTTATGTGGGCGACTAGCGTAAAATCAATTCAGACTCAACTCCCTTATAAAGCTAATCTTGGCCAATATTTCAAGATGAGGCGAGACAAGGAGAGCCACTCATCCCACAAATAATTACTTGTACAACAATGTCTTGTTGGTCAGCTCTTCTCTCTCTCTCTTATAAATGAGAGAGAGAGAGCACTGGATCAACATTAAAATCCCCCATGCAATATGCAATAATACAATATACACCATTTCTCAAAGCCACCAAAACTCTCATCCATAAACCAGGCAGGGAGGCCATGGCAAATGGCAAATGCTATGGCTAAGCTCTCTCTGCGTCACTCAATCTCATCTTACACATTTTTAATATAAAATTCTCTCTCTCTCTCTCTTTACTTTATGTAAAGAATAGACAAATGGTTTTGTATAGTAAAAAAAAGTGTGAGATAGGGATGGACCTCTTGAAATTTTTTACTGACACATCGTCTTCCGTCTCCTTTACCTTAACTTTGAACTTTTTCATCTTTCTCTCTCTCTCTTTGGACAAGCTTTATTGTCCTACTCATAATGTTGTACAAACTGAAGACGAGAGCGTGTGTATTTCTTCATAATCTTAAAATTAAATACAATTTAAAATCTTCAATAATTTACGACTTTATCCTCATTGTCATTGTCAACTACACAAAATAACACAAGACTGCATGCACATATATGTAGTCTTTATGTAAGTCAAAAGCCGTGGGCTATACTTGAGTACATGTGTGTGTGTAATACAAAGAATTTCAAAGACGGAATCATAATAATTCTGACAGACTACAAAAAAAGAGTATCAAAGGTGAAAAAAAGACGAAGCACAAGAAGTACAATATCAAGAAGACAAAACATCTGTATACAGAATTACATTTTAAGCTATCTTCAAACTTTATCAAACAAAAGAGAAAAAAAAAGATGAGAGAGAGGTAGAAAATATAGAGAGTTGAATATTTTACATAAAAATATATCTAACCTTTTTTTTCTACTAATCCACGAATAGAACTGGCTTAGTTTATGTAAATTTTTTTTTCTCTTTTTTTCCATAAAATCTTGCTTCCCTTTTTTCAACTTCTCTTTCTTTTTCTCTCTTGTGTCTAAAAAATTCTGCCCATCTTTTTTTTCTCTTTGAGTCAAGAAAGAGAGAAATTCCCTCCATCTTTTCTACATTTTACCTATTCCATCTTATTCATGTTCTTGAAATAAAAAAAAGAGTTAATTTTTCACCGCCAAGAAATGTCAATGTGATATTGCCACACACACTCTCTCTCTGTCTTTGGTGTTCCTCATGCTCACCCTCAACTTTCTCATTTTTCCAGGTAGAGAAAAGTGAGTCATTTTCAATTCTTTGAATGAAAAAAGACGACAAGAGTTAAAATTGCGTGGAGCTTAATTTTAATATGAGAATGTGTCAGAAATATGATTTAATAATTCCACACTCAAGAACATAGAGAGAACAAGAAAAAAGATATAGAGAGAAAAGGGGGGGGGGGGGAAGGAGGGAAGATCTAGAGATGAGATCAAACAGAAAAAAATAATTCTGTCAGGTCCTCAGGTCCAAATCTCACCTCACTCTCTCGCTCTCTTTCAACTTAATACCTCGTCCATGCAGTCATCCCGTCATTCCAGTCCATGTCACCTGAGACTGGAGTATCCATGGAGTTATAGCCATGGCATACCTGTGATATGACTTATATAAAAAGTTCCTCTCATTTCAGATAAGTCGACCTTTCATCCAGATCTTCTATCTCTTATCCTGTTCTCTAATATGTACATATCAAGTATTTCAATAAGATGGACAAGTATAATTGGATTCTCTCTTGGTTATGCAAGTGTCAGTCAAAAACCACAAAAGTCTCTCTCTCTCTTGTACATAATCATCCAACCAAAGGAGTGAACCACCAAGAGAAAAAAAAACTTTATTTTTTCAAAGAAAAAAAAACTTCTTAAAAAATAAAGTCTACTAGTTTCAACTTAATGTTAATTTCACAGTCACTTGCTTTTCTCTCTCCCTCTCCATGGTACAATCAGAGCAATCATAATAAAAAAATGCCTATAGGAGAATCCATCAAACATATGCTCATTCTCCCCTTTAAAAAAAATATTCTCTTCAAATAATTCATGTACAGTCAACTCAACTCAACTCCATGATCAAATGATCCATGGAATAGAATACAAGAAAGAATAAAAATTTGACTTTCAACTTTTCAACCAAAAAAAAAAAGTTGCCTTAATTGTTCAATGAAAAGAGAAGAGGACCGCCGCTTTGTAAAATAAGGATGTGCATACATAATTTTATGCAACGAGTCAAGTAGACATTTTATTGGAAGAGATGGAAGGGAAAAAAAAATTTTAACTTTGGATTTGCCTCTCTCTCTCTCTCTCTGTCTCTGATGAATGGAGAGAGAAAGCATTCGTTAAAATACCTTAATTATACCTCTACCTCGCCGACGGAATGAAGCAGACAGGTAGGAAATGAAATGGAACACCTGTCACACAGCAAGAAAGACTACACAGACTTTGTATTAGTTTTCTTGGCTACAAAATCCATGGCATGGCATGGCCATGGACTTTTTGTATAATGTGAGAGAGAGAGAGAGAGGGTGAGTAGATTTTGTACAGAGGGAGAATTGAGAGTGGCACTCACAATTACCGCATCCATCTCCAGTTCTCAACTTATGTCTGTATATATTAGACATAGTCTAATAATGTGCTTCTTGTGCTGTGTGGGTCCCAAAAAATCAGACAAAAACTTTCCATGGAAAACCTTCCCTTTCTTCAATTTCTCTCTGGCCATTACAAAATTCTCCATTAGACGGAGATATACGTAGACGTACCCCCTTTACCTTTAATATTTTGTGGCATTATGGGGATAGTCACAGCTGTAATTTTTTAATGAGTTGATACATGAAACTTGTGTCATGAATCCCATTAGCCTGTACCAGTGTCATTAATACCATACGGGTAAAAAATATAAAAAAAGTACACGCATACAGTTGGAAATTGTGCATGGCCAAAATTTGTATTAGGTAGCGTCTAGCGGGATTGAGAGAGAAAAAAAAGTTAATTTTGAAGACCTTTTACATGGCAGTACATATGTACGATGTGCAGGGTACGTTGTACAGATATTTTTCCCCTTCTTATGAAACCATTAGCGGATTTATGAAAAAAATACTAGAGGCTGACTTATTTATGATTATGACATAAATTCAACAATATGGCACCTTCCCTAGAACAATTCTCTCTCTGGGTGCATAGTCAAGTGTTGGTTAGCCGACAAATTGAGCCACAATGCCCATGCACAATGCACTTTTTGTTCTACACCCCAAGACTCCACCACCACAAGAAGGAGAGACGAGACCATTTTTTGAGAGACTGAGGGAATATATAAAATTTCCACCCTTCGCCTTTTTACTCTAAAGTACAATTGGAGAATTGACTTGAGGCGACCATTTAATAGAACAAGTAGGAGTAGAGTGTAGACCGAGTAATAATATCAAAATTACTTGGTTACAATTTAGATCGTCAATGTCACGTAGCTATAAAATATAAACTCTTCCATGTTCCATGTATCACAAAAAAGGAGAAAGGCGAAGGGAGAGGGGGATGGAAAAAGGCGGAAGGAGAGAGAGGGAGAGAGGCCATGTCTCATGGAATGAAACAACAAATCTTTCCAAAGTGAACAAGGAAAAACTTGACTCTCTTCCTCAATTTGGATCATGTAGAACATGAAAATTGGACTAGGGAGTGTAAACTAACGAAGGAAAGGAAAGAGAAAAGAAAAGAGAAAAGCAATAACGAGGCTAACAACACACACACAACCCACCGCAAGTCCTTGATTAAACGTTACAAAAGTAACATATTTTTTGGCTAAATGTGAAATGGGATAACCATCCTCAAGAGTGTGGTATGTGTACATGTATAAAATAGGGAAAAGTTGGGTCCCGTTTATTTCCCGCATACAAAATCCTCCTACTCTTGGCCCTACTTCCAAAACTAAATTTTGAGACAGACGGGGACAGAGGGACCTTTCTCTCTGTGTGTACCTCCTCTTGGATTACATTAGTGAATTACAAGCATAATTGACGGTATTAAACCTGCATGAAGAGCAGCCTTAGCTTTAGTCTGACGCTTAGCTGAGCAATGAGTAAAAGTGCAGAGGGTACTCTCCACTGTACAAGAGACAATCTTCTCAATTTCCATTTCGGTCAATACCGAGAAATACATAATCGACAAACTTTCTATATTGGTCATGTCCTCTCTCTCTCTCTTATAAAGGGAAGCTACGGAGAATAATTTACTTTTCATACACGGAGACAGAGAGAAGTCTGGATTGCGGGTAAGGAGAGAAATATGCGGGTAAAAGCAATATCAATAGCCATATCCAGAGCTACCTACTCCTACTTTACACTTGATACGATGCAATCTCAACATGGATAGAGAAAGAGAGAAGGACCGTTTTAGCTTTAAGCGGAAACATTAATATTATGAGCTTGAGGGGAAAAGTGCAGGATGGAAATGATGGTTTACATGTTATAGGGTTAGGGTAGTTTTCTCCATTGAGGGTTAGCCACCACATCAAACCGAATTCTAACAAATTGGTATGATAATGGATTAATCTCCAATTGGATCCACATACACACAGGGCCTTCCCTGTACCTCTGTCTCCTCTTCACTAACGTACATAAGTCGTTTGTCATTTTTTCTCCATGTCTCAGACAACCAAAACAGAAACATAGTTACATATGTAGTTACAGAGTAAATACAAGAGTAGACGGCTGCCTCCAATTTATTTTCAAATTTACACATATTTCCGCCACATATTTCCGTCCCAAAATGATTTTTTTGAAAAAAAAAGAATAAAAAATCTATATCACAAGGGATAAATGGGATAAATCAGGGAAGGAGAAAGAAAATTAAATAAATATACAAAAAAAATATGTCACGAAACCTATTTTTTTCTTGACTCCAAAAACACGCAATAAGTACAAATATTTTACCTACATATTTCATGAATAGACTAAATAATAATATTTCAAAAAAAAAAAAAATGTACAAAATCCAATTCACACTTTGCTCCTGCTCCCCCATAGCTACACAAAAAAGGACACACTATTCCACACTGTTATATACATATATATTAATATATAAGAGCATTAATAATTGATGGAATCAGACACAGCGTCTCGAGCTTATACTTATAGAGAGATTATAAAGTGATGTACATATGTATGGGTAGAGCTAATAATATTTTGTCTATTTGTTCGCGGGTGGGTTGGCACGCTATGCGGATGTAATAATATGACGTGATGATTATGATGCGGAGGATAATAATGATAATATTTACTTTACTTTGGGCCCCAGTCCACTGCAATTGTCAGTAGCCTTTGAAATGAAATATCTGTTTCTATTTATCTGTTTGTCTATTTTGATGCTGTACAACAGAGAGAGAGAGGGGGAGTTTGTACATCGTAAAGTAAAACGGTGAAGAAAAATAATACAACAATAGACAAACGGACAGACTATTGGGACGGGGTTTGTAATCGCCATTCTATCATTATATATACATATATATATATAAAATATTATATCTGTCGTCGTAAGTTAAGCAGAGACAAACAAACCCCCCCCCTCCTCCTCCTCCTACTCTTCCCTCTTACAATCCGATGTAAGCAGGACAAGGAATTGAATAGATTCAAATGGGATGGCCTTTTGTGTCTCTCCTCTTCCACCCTCAACTCTTGTGTGTGAGACTGAGTGGTGATGGTGAAAAAGCTAGAAGGGAGGGAGAAGAAGAAGAAGAGTCCGTTATGCACAATGCCAGGAGCCATGCAAAAGTCAGAAACATATGACGGAAAGGAGAGAGAGAGAGCCGGACAAATAAACGACACTTGAGCACGACAGTGCAATTCCCCTTTTGTTAAGGACCATTTTTTTTCTTCTTGGTCTTGTGCTGAATAATTAATTTGTCCTACTCCTTCCCTTTTCTTTACTAATACAGTCTCATTCCTCTTCCCCTCCCACCCACCTTCCTCTTGTATGGGATATACAGAATTGTGTAGCTCTATATTTTTTGGGGGGTATAATCTATTGTGAGTTTTGGGCTGTGACAGCAAGAAAACTACACAAAGTTTTTTAGGCTAACATATTTGTACAGGAGACAACACAGTATACATACATAATATATTATACAAATACAAGCTAATACACCTACACTTCTACACCAATTTGTTTCCAGTCCAAGTCTCTCTCTCTCTTTTTGTACGCACAAATTTACGTTTCCATTTTCCATACATAATAAATAGCATGGCAATTTCTCTCCCTCTCAGTCTCTTCAAACTCAAACTGAAATGTTGGAGACTCTCTCTCTCTCTCTCTCTAAAAAGCTCAAAAACCTTTAAACACTTTGTTTCTTCCTCTCTTTCCCTGCATATAAAAAGTTACTCAAAAAAACTCTTTTTTTGAGTGGCAACTACTAAATAGTAAACTTGAGCTAAATTTGTATAGCTCTTGATATATTTTTGTGTCCCTTTTTTGTTCTTCTAATTTATAAATTCATTTTATGTAGAGTAAACTGAGTAAAGTGCATTAGTTTTTCTCATTGACTTTTTTTCTCTCTCTCTTTATTGGAAATAATAAGCGTTGTCATCCTCTTGGTCAATAATTTGTTGTCACTATCTCCCCTCTCTCTACTCTACACGTACAGTTCATGATCACGAGATCAGAACGCTTCTCAAATCATGGAGATGATGCCTTCCAATTGAACTTTCATGCTGTCAACTTGTTCCTTTTTTTCATGTCAGCGTATCATTTGTGGCAAATTTAACGGGCTTTCCGAATATGTACTCCGTTTGCCGAAAT